>CM031242.1:791888922-792086850 GCA_018340775.1 Taxus wallichiana var. yunnanensis
AACTCCCTTTTAGTAGAAGTGCTTAAGATAGATCCCATTTACCGGAATCTGCAACTCTTCACCCTCCAATGTAGACAATTGGAAAGCATTACTACTTGTGCATCTTGTGATCATATAAGGGCCACTCCAGATGGCGTCAAATTTGGAATGCCTTCCTGGTTTTGCTCGATCTGCATCCCATTTCAAAACCAGGTCTCCTTCCTAGAAGGTCCTTGCTTTTGTCTTCTTGTCAAAGAATTTCTTGATTGAATTTTGATTCTTCTCTATTACTTGGACAGCATGCTTCTCGGTTTCTTCTAATTTTATCACTCCGCATACAGGCCTCCATTGGTCCAAATTCAGACATCTCTAGTTGTTTCACGAGCTCCAATGCTGGCAACTCAAGTGATATAGGCAACACTACCTCTTTCCCATAGATGAGCTTGAATGGAGAGCTGCCTGTAGATCTCTTAGGCGTTATTCTATCAGCCCATAAGGACGTTTTGAGCTTTGTATGCCAGGTCCTCTGATTCTCATCAAGAGTTCTTCTGATGATCTTTAGCAAGTTATTGTTTGTGGACTCAACCTGGCCATTACCTTGAGGGTAATAGTTTGATGAAGTACTCAAATAAGTCCCATTCTTAACAATCCATCCTGTGATCTTGGAACCTATGAATGCTAATGCATTGTCTATATGATGATGGTGGCTGGCACTCCAAATCTGGTCACTATCCCTTCATAGAAATCCATGATACTAGACTCATTTTCTTCCTTGAGTGTCATTGCCCTCGGTCCATTTGGTGAAATAATCTATCATTTTGTCAGATCCATTTGTGACCTTGGCTTGAGTTTGGATTGATGACTCCAATGAAGTCCAATCCCCATTGCATGAAAGGTTGGTCGACTAAGATTGGGTGTAATGGAAATGATGCTAGCCTTTCCTTGCCTTTGAAGAATGCACAATTCTTGCACCTTTTGATCCATGTGTAGTAGTCACTAAACACTTTGGGCCAATAATATCTAGGTTTCATGATTTTGAGTGTTGTCACTCTTGGAGAAAAATGGCCTCCAGCTTGCTTCAACATGGAATTCTTGTAGCACTCTCTCTACCTGATCTGCCCCAATGCATCTCAACAGAATGTCATTGATGTCCCTCTTGAACAAGACACCATCAATAAGAACATATGGGATGGCCTATAGCCTGAAATGCCTTCTTTTTTCTTTACTCATCCCATAAGGACACATGCCTATTCGAAGGAAGTGCACCATGTCTTGGGTCCAACAAGGAGCAAGTACATCATCTCTCCCTTCTTCTTGATCATCTTGTAGAACAAAAACAACCTCCTTTTCACTTTTTGTTTCATCTTGTTGACTTGAGGCTAGTTTTCACATAACCCCTTCCCACGGACCAACTTGGTGACCTTGATCTCAATGTCATATTCCATGACACGAGTGATCCATCTGCACACTTCTCATTCAAGTTCTTGCTGAGAAGGAATTCTTTAACTCTCCACATGGGAGACCAATAATTGGATTTTGTTGTTTGAAACCAAATGCTTAAACTTCTTCAATCCTCTTATTAGTTCACAGGACCTCTCTCAAAGAAGGAGTACCTTACCTCATAATCTTCTAGACTCTACGGCTGAAAGAAAGCAATTGGTTGTTCTGTACTTTCTTTGTTCTATGCACCAAGATTGCAGAAATTGTGTCACTGCCACCAAAGGCATACAATATGAAGTCTTTGGAAAAATATGGGTTCACAAGAGTTGGGGCTTGTGATATGGCTTCTTTGATGGCCTCAAAACTTGCTTTTCCTTCATTTATCCACTTGAATGTTAAGCTCTTCTTCAACATCAACGTTATTGGCTTAACAAGGGCAGCAAAGTTTGGAACAAACCTACGGACAAAATTGATTTTTCCCAAGAAGCTTTGAAGAGCCTTCTTGTGACTTGGCAATGGTAATGCTCTTATTGCTTGAACTCTTTCTCGGGTCAATTATCAATCCTTCCTTTGATACGATATGGCCTAGAAGCTTACCTTCATGGGCCAAGAATATGCATTTTTGGGGTTTAGTGACACCCCAAAACTCTGCATCGTTGGAACACCTGCCTTAGGTGGAAGAGATGATCTGCTGCATTTTTGGAAAACACTGTAATGTCATCTAGATAGATCAACACTATTTTGTTGATCAGCCCCTTGAATGCCATATCCATTGCCCTCTTGAAAAGTGGCTCCGGCATTGGATAATCCAAATGGCATTTTCTTGTAGGCATAGGTGCCCCATTTGGTGGTGAAAGTTGTTTTGAATTGATCATCTTCTTTCACCATGATCTGGTTGTACCCTGAGTAGCCATCTAGGAGGGAGAACCTTTCTGACCCAGACACTACTTGCAAGATTTGCTCCATTGAAGGGAGTGGGTAGTGGTCTTTGAGGGAGGCTCTGTTCAAATCCCTAAAGTCAACACATAGCCTGATTTCTCCATTTTCTTTTGACTAGGACCAGATTTGCAACCCAACTTGAGTGTTTAATTGGAAATATGATGCTTGCCTCTATCAGCTTGTTCAACTCCTTCTTCATCAGAGGCTCAATATGTGGGTTGATTGGTCTCTTTTTTTGCTTATGGGCTAAGCAGCTGGATCTAGTTCTATTGTGTGTTGTGCTAGCTTTGGATTGAACCCCCTTAGGTCTTCATAACTCCAAGAAAACACATCAGGGAATTCTTGGCAAAGTTGTATGAATTCATACCTTTCTTGTTTGGTGGCCACTTTGCCAATTTGAAGTGTTTTGTCTTCTCCAACTGGGATTGACTCTGAATCTTCTCCTTTGATCTGCATGTTAGCCTTCTCTTTTCTAAACTAATCATTAGGATTGAAAATAGATTCCAATGTCACTAAGCCTTTGGGAAGCTTGTTTGTATGTAGTTGTACTATCTTATTCCCATGTATTGCTTGCTCTAGTCTGCTTTGGTTTATAGCTGAGAATTCAGCTTCTTCTTGTAGAAAGTTAATGATCTGTTGATCATTCTCAAACACCTACCAACATGTATTATTATCTAGCACTGTTGGCCTCACAACCACATGGATATGTGGTTGTTCTTTGTCCCTCTTGATGCTATCAACCACATCAAACATTGCTCCAACTGCTGCAAGTCTATTAAGCAACTTCATTCTCCTTCCTGGGTATGGACACAATACTGAAGGCCTCAAAATCCTCCATGAGATCCCATATCCTACTCTTGTAGTTTTTGAGCAGGTCATTTTTGACAACATTAAGTCCTCTGACCTGATTGGCAACCAGTTCACTGTCACCGAATACTTGCAAGTTCTTGATTCCCAGCTTCCTTGCCCAATGAAGACCTTGGACTAAAGCCTCATATTCAACAGTGTTATTTGAGCAAGTGAACTGGAATCTGAAGGCTGAATAATATCTCATACCTCTGGGGGACATAATCATGGCTCCTCCTCCAGCTCCTTTTACTCCTTGAGCCATCAAAGAACAATTGCCATACCTCATTGTCATCCTTGTATTCTAGCTTGATTAGGTCAGGAAGAGGTGATTCTCTTCATGTAGGCAGTAGACACCCAATTTAGATTCCTCCATCTCCTTATAGGGGTCAAAAGCATGTTTTTTGTTGGCCCACTCATCTAGGGTCAAGTCTGGGATATATCCCACCTTGGTATTTGCTTCAGAAGTGCTTAGGAGGTCCTCTTGATCAAAAGCTGAGTAGTTGGCATTGATTGGGCTAGGCACATAGGATTGATATGATAATCAGCAATAGGTTAGATGTTATTGTGGCCTTTGCCCCCATACCTTGTCCTAAAGAGCATATGTGACCAATCTGGCAGATAGGTAGCCTCGATTTTGGCGGTGAAGTCTCTGATGACCTGACAAAGTAAAATGTGGTGGCAGGTCTATGATTGACACGTTTTGCAAAACAATCACATTAGGGCAAGCGTGTAGAGTGAGACTCAGATCCTTGATGATTCCCATAGTAGTTATTGCTGTCCCATCTAATTGGACTACTCCTCTAGAGATGACCTCATATTGGAGACCCAACTGATCAGCTATTTGTTTGGGCATCACAAAACTACTGGCCCCAAAATCAATCATACAATTATGCACTAATTTGTCTCCAATAATCAATGAGACATAGAAGGGAGGAGGTCTCAGGTTTTTACCTTGTTGTTCTCCATGGTTCCTCCCAGGCTGAACTGCATTGGCAAGCACTCTTTCTTGCTAGGTTAGGGGTTGATTTGAACTTGACCAATTTTGCATGGCGGTCTGTAAGATCCCTCTGCCTTGGAATGGCCAGTGACTCCCATAGTGAAATGTTCACACTTGTCCTTTTCATCTACTCAATAATATTGAATGTGTTGTCCTTTTTCTGCCCCTTCCTAGACACATTTCTTTCTTGCACATGGGTTGTTACAAATGGGTGCTTGACTGGGTTTGGGAGGTGGCTTGGATTGGTTCTGTATGTTTGGAGTTACACTTGGAACACCAAGACCTTGTGGAGTGATGGAAGATTGAGGGTCACCTGAATTCAGTGGTTGGCCCTCTCCAATACTTCTCTTTTTGGACCATGTATTGGCAGCTACACTTTGAGAAGGGAACTGATTCATCCCACAGAAGTCTTGACCTACCAGTTGACAAGCATAGTCTCATTTGGGGGCCACCTTGTTGAGATCCTTGTTGTTGATCTTCCTCTTGGCCAGGTTCTTGTGGCACCATACTAGTTTGCACCATCAAGGCCTGATTTAGAGCACCATTAAAGCACGTTGATTGGTTGTGTGGCTGATTGCATGGAAAACACCAATCATATTCTGTGCCATATTGTTCTGTGCTGGGAACCAATGCCCTTGATGTTGAAGTTGTGTTTGGATCATAAGACCTGAAAGGTCTAGTAGCTTGGGGTTGTCCTTGGTTTTGGCTTTGGTTTATAGTCTGAGGTGGTGGCCTATTCTGCTGATACTGGGGTCTAGCTTGATATTGAGCCTAGGGCTGGTATGGCCTGGAACTCTGAGCTTGTTGTCTTTTGATGGTCACTAGCTCATTCCCAAAGTTCTGAAGTTGCTTCATCACCACTTCCTGAAACTCTTTAGAGGTATTAGATGATGAAGTGGAAGCTTCAACTGAGCTTTGACTCTTGGGGGTGGGTATAGGAGCTAATGTAGGCACTTGGCTAGTATTTGGGCTTCCTAACTCAGGGTATAGAGGCATGGATGGCCTAGGAGTGATTTTTCTAGCTTGAATCAAATGGTTCTCAGCCCCTATGGAGAGGCTATAGGCTGCAGGTAATGTAGTGCCCCCATTGACTGAATCATCAGAGAAATATCAGAATTTAAAGCCCTAAGAAAGTATAAGAAGGCACCTTCATTAGTGGGCTTTACTGTTGTTGGAATCCTATCCCAGGTCCACTAGAATCTGAGGTTGAAGTCTGTCAGCTTGCTCATTTGGGGCTCTCTTGATTATTGTTAGTTGCTCCAACAAAGACAAGTTATCACCTTTTTCCCCAAACTAATTGTGAAGGGTCGTGCACATTGGTTCCAGTTCTGGATAGAGCCTGCTTCAAGACTCCTAAACCATTGTGAAGCTTTCCCTTTGAATGAAGAGGCGAGAAACTTGACTGCAATGTCCATCTCATGGATCTCATGGATTGTACAAACATTTGCAATATCTTGGACATGGTCACCAGGAGAAGTTTGATTTTCCCCAGTGAAATGTGGGATGCTCTTTAATGCTGCAATCGGAATTAGGTTTTGTGCAATCAAGGTGAGTGGACTACTGCCGGTGAAGTTGACATATGGATTTGGTTGTGCCATTCTGATTGGCCTAAGAATCCTTGCAGACTGAAAGAAAGGCCTTGCAGTGGAGGTGTTGACAAGGTTCTACTTGGTGGAGATGGAGACCTCTGAATTCTTCTTCCTCTCCTTTCTCTGCCTGGGGATAGATGCAAGTATTCAAATATACCTTCTTTCCTTGCTCTAGACCAGGTTTTTCTCATGAATCTTCCAAGCTTGGGCTGCTGAAACCAGTAGATTTGTTTCTTTTGGAGTCACCAAATGTACAATTTTAAGGCTTCTTAAAAGCCGAATCACAACAAGTGTACATCAATCCCTACTGTAATAAGATGGAGACTTCTTGGTCCCATAGGCATGCCAAAACTATTAATGTGAAATCACAGCACCCCCAAATGAGTTCTACAGGTCTACTTTTCTAAGGCAGAGTCATTTGGTGTGATTGCGTAACATTGAACTTTCCCCAAGGTGTGGGACCTTGTAAAATGGGAAAGCTCTCCAGATTGAAGGTTGGTTCCTTATTCCTCTGTTTAGGTGCATACGTAGAAACTTGCAAAGGATTTTTTTAATCCTAATCTAAACTTACCAAGGAGACAGGGATAGAAGGAATACAGAAATTAAAACAAAGCTAAACTACGAGGTGATGCACCAAAGGAATGATGAACACTTATTTTGCTAATAGACACAAACCAACAAAATGCATACAATAAACAAGCACAAATAGCCAGATATATAATGGGAGACCAAATGAAAAAAAAGAGACAAGAGAGGATCTAAAATCGATCACAGACGTGTTTTATTGCTCTATAGATTGATACAGTCCATTACAAAGTAGCCAAGAGGTAGAAACATAATGCAATTTTGATGGAAGGCTTGAACCCCACAGATCCCTTTGCTAGAAGGAGGAGGGATCCTACAAAACAAAGAATGTCCAACCCTTTACAATGAATCCTACCCCGTATTTATAGATTCAACCTGAAAGAAGAAAAGAGAGAGAAGCGGGAAAAATAGGTTGAAGTTCAACCACCACTTGTTAATGCCTCTGATGAAATCTCCCCCAAATCCATCTTTACTTGCATCAATCCTTGGTTTGGCGCCTTGAAGGAAGAGGAAATGGCGAAACAGATCAAATATGATCTGGTTGTTGAGGCAAAAAGATCCCACATTGAAAGCCCGAAGACATTTCCTCTATTTTCTTCACCTAACCTCCTCAAAATTAAAGTTTTAGACCTCCATGGCATGGGTGAGGCCGAGATCTTTCCAACGATGTCAGATTTGTAATATTTTGAGCCTTGAGTCGAAAGATATGCCCCTTCAAAGTTTGTATCGGGTCCGTACAGGAGGGTGGGAAAACAACTTGAAAAATGGGTCCCCTTTTGATATGGGACACGTGGCAGCCAGATTGGAACAAAAATCGGGCCTACGGACTGCAATTTATCTTTTGCCCCTTTCTTCCGATTCCCACTTTGGCTTTGACTCGGGCCCAGATGCTGAATTTTTCCTTGGGTGGAGTTGCGGGCCATTTTTATAACTTTTACCCCTTGAAACAATGCCATACTAATACTTGGCATTCTCCACTTACACCTTTATACTTAGCCAATTTTGAGGCCCTTTTCTATCCGCCTTTTGACTCTGTTTTCTGTTATGCGGGATCGTGGTCGATCCAATATTTGGCACGGGGGTGAAATATGGATAACAAGGATCTGGAGAACCCCATGTTATAAAAAAATCACACCGATTTTACAAAAGGCTTTTGATGCAAAACTATCACACAATCGATTTTATGAAACATATATGGTGCCCTTGTGGATCAATGTTGTGGTGTCTTAAGAGTTGTTTCCTACAATTTTTGCTATGTTTTTACTTAATTGATGTTTTCATGCTCTCACTCTATCATAAACTTGACGTATATATACCCCATACCTTTTTAAGATACATCTTGACATAAGAAATTGGGAAAAGAAAACATGAAGTTTAGAGATTAGACATGTATGAGGAGATGAAAATCATCCCCACAAGAGCATCTTCAAGCTTTCTTTAGCTCCTCTATATCTTTATTGGTCATTTTCTTATTTTTGGTTGATTGTATTAGCTCTCTTCTTTGTTGTGATTGTCTATCTTGATTTGTGTGCTTTTTTACGTCTATTGTTTTGTGTTTATTTTTGGTGTGCTTGGTTTTTGAGCCTTAGAGTTTCAAGAGGCCTTTGCAAGAAGATAATTTACATTAAAGTGGAAACTTTGGCACAAAGAAATTCTACAAGGTTTGTGGAAGAACATGATGTTTTTCTACACACGTGGGAAGTAAGGATGGAGAGACATGAAAAAATAATGGGGAAAAATTAATGGAGCTCAAATTCTTGAGAAGGAACCAAATGAAACAATTAAAGGTGTTGATACTAAAAATCATACTCTATCAAAATATTATAAGGAAAACACTTAAAAATATTTTCAAGCGATGTCGACATGACGAACATGTTGTGCATTATGTGGGAGTTAATTTTTTGTGGATTTTCATGGACTCAAAGAAGGGCAAGGTTGTGATTGAGGAAAACCGTTTGGTAAGGTTCCTTCACTATGAAATGTCTCTCTTTTCCCTAATGAATATATGATTAAGGACCTTGACAAGGAAGAACCTAGATTAAAGAATATTGGTTTTTCTTAAAAAATTAATGCTTTCCTTTCTAAACACATACTTGATGAGTGGTTAAATGTTTCGTGAGGAAAGAAATTAGAGATGCATGAATATTTTTGCGTAATGATTCAAAAGGGATTTTTTTGTTCAAGAATTTGAATATGAAAAGCAAATCCTAAGTAAACCCTTTTGGAATTTTGGTCATTTATTTTTCATGATTTCCCATGGAACCTAGAATTGGATTGGGACAAGCTTATTATTAAAACTACTCCATGATGGATTGAATTCAAAACCATTCCTTTACAATTTTGGAAATTTTCTCCCATAAGCCTTTAAAGCCTTAGGGAAGTTTTACAAATTGATGAAACATGAGTCACCCTAATGCATGTGGACATATGGAAGAACACTTTCATGGAACCCTTACTTTCAAAATCAAACAATAGTTTTATGCTTCCCCTAAAATCTTGGTTTTCTAAATCAAACACTAGTTTTTTTCTTACCCTATTTTAGGGCTAGAAGGCTTAAATACTTATTTATTCTATAAAAATAATGGCCATAAAAAATTACTTTGGTAAACCCTAAAGTGGATGTAATCAAGGTAAATTCGGATAGTGATTTATCAAATTTGAAAGTTACAACCAAAAGCAATTTTCTTGAGGAAAATTCCCCAAGTTTAGCTTGAGAATAATGACAATATAGATTATTTTCTCAAAAATTCTACAAAGGAAGTTTCATCATTGGTTGACACGAAGACGGTGGATTCTAATAAACAAGGGTTGAATGATGTCACTCTACCTTTAGGATTGTTCAATAACAATAGTATTGGGGAAAAGGTTGATCCTTAATAGAATGGCAACCCTTGATTTCTTGACTTGAGGTTTGGGAAGGTGTGTGATAATAAAGATGAGGAGCCTCATTGAAAACCCACCCTTGGTTAAAGTAGAAATTTTTGATATTTTGTTTGAACAAATTTAGCCTCTTCCTTTTGATCCCACACTCTAATGAATATGAATTCATTTTGGCTGGAAATTTGAGTGAGAATATTGATGATACTTGTGGTTCAAAATTGGCTTAAGGAATTTGAAAAAGATCTAACATGCCATGATGACATGTGCCTAAAAGTCAAAAGTGGGTTGTATGGACACCTTCGAGACTTATCAAACAACACTCGGGACTACAATGGTGCCAATTTTCTCAAGCCTAAATATATAAGAGAAAATATCGAGCATTTATCCCCTCACAAAAAGAAAATACAGGGCCAAAATATTGAATATATATGATGAGGGATTGAATATCCTTGTTAGTGAGATTCAGGAAAAAAAAATTCACCCCAAAACATAAACTTGGAGACTTTTTAACTCCCATACCATTGTTTTAAAAAGAAAAGAGGTGAAAATTCCAAAGTAAATTGGTATACATTATCGGAAAAAAGGGAGGGGTGAGACCCTCCTCTCCAGGTCTTAGTGAACCATCCTACTTGTTAATGAATATCATCAGCTAGAATATTAAGGGCTTGGAAACTTGGGATAGAAAACCTAATATAAGGTGTTTTAAAAATTCTTGAGAAAAGTTTGATTTTATGAAACTGGAATTTATCTTGAACTTAAACTATAGTACATTTGGCCTAATGATCTTCCCATATTATCTAGTCATGATAAGGATAAAGGACATGTTGTTATCCTTGTTAATAGTAATTGGTTGGATTATATTGTTGAAATGGGTTTGTCACCTTCAAACTAGATTGCTTGGGTGATTTAAAAATGGGAATCATAATTTAGTATTTTATTTATTTATGCATCTAATGACTATGGGGAAAGAGGTGGCTTGTGGCACTAGCTTTCTTACAACCTCAATGATGTGCCTTGGGTTTTTGGTAGGGAATGCATGATGATAGAGGATAAGGAAAATTTGGTGGATGATTGCTTGGTTGGAATAAATTGAATACTTTTTTGTCTAAGATGAAACACGTTCTAAGAATATTTTACCTTCAATATAGAGGTTAGATAGATAAGAAAGGTTTATGGTACATTTGGTGCAAAAAAAGTTAGAAAGAGATTGTACGAGATGTTGTATAGGTTTTATCTAAGGAATTTGTTATCAGCCCCTTGGTTGAAAATGGTAACAATGGTTCATCTCTTACCCTAAACTCTCTTTAACCATCACTTAAATTTTTCAATTTGTTACAAATTTGGTTCTGTCTTGAAAAATCGTAGGAAATTATTATACATGCTAAATTTCTCTTACCTCAATGACCCTAACTATATTGATAGTCATAAATCTACTTGTAATATTTTCAAGAATCCCTCTCTTTGATTCATATATTGAGATTTTGATGGATTGTATGTTGCTCATCCAAAATTTCATGAGATCATTTTATAAGTCTAAGTCAAATATTAAAAGAAGATAATAAATACATAGTCAATAAGAGCTTATTCATAGTCGGAAACATGATAAAATATTCCTTTAAACTCTCTTTTCTTTCATATCTTGATATAATTAAATATCGAGGCTATTGAAGTTGGTGATGATGTTTTGAATGAACCCGGGGAGATTAAGAATGCTTTATTTTCCTTTTATCATATTTTTTCAATTTTGATGGGTCAAATGAAGATGTTTAAAGACAAATATTTTCTACAAGGTTATTAAATTACTTTCCCATAAGGTGGCTAATGTCTTGGAGGATGATATTTATCTTGATGAGGTTCAAATTTTCATTAGATCCTTGAAAATTCAAAAGTGTTTTGGATATAATGCTTCCTATGTGAAAATTTAGAAGATAAATAAGGATTGGATTTCCCCACAAAAAAATTGAAAGTATATCATGAAGTTATCTAGATTGAGACTTTGGGTAAGGAATCTAGGAAGGGGATTTGTCCCAAGTGAAAAAATTCAATCTCTTACCCCGCTTAATGTATCCTATAGATTGTTTTCCAAAATCCTAGACATTATAACTCAAAACATTATTTTAGTAACACGTACTAGATTTTTTTGAAGGTGGATATATCCTTGACAATACCATTACTAGTTGGGAAGCTATGCATTGGGGGATTTTTACGGAAAGAAGTTTTTAATGACTATGCTAGAGTTTGAAAAATCCTCTAGTGTAACCGAATAGCCATTCATATAATGTTATGTGCTTTGGGGTTCAAAGATAAGTTTCATAGAATGATTAATACTCCCATCTAAGATGCTTCTAGCTGAGTGGATGTTAACATGGAATTATCTTATTCCTTTATCCTCCCAATAAAAATATGACAAGGTTACCATTTCTTGTTCATCATTGATGTAGAAGCTCTGCAATTCCTCCTTAGAGATGCTCAATTTGACTTGTTAAGGAAATAACATTATTGAATCATGAAGAACCAACTCATTAATGTCTTATTTGTTGATGACACATAATTTATTGTAGTGTTTGAAGAATAATATCTTGATCAAACCTAAAAAAATTCTTGAAGCTTCGCTACAATGCATCTCACTTGAAGCTATTGATTAATAAGTTGTTAGGGTGGGATAAAGCCCCTCTTGAATAGATTTGTGAGTTTGGTTGGGGGTCCTCACAAAATGGTTAGATATTTGGGAACCCCATTTTCTCTAAGTCCATATTTCAAATATTTGAGGAAATTGATATTTGAAAAATCATTAAAAAGTTAATTGAATTGTGTGGACATCTCTCTCTCTCTCTCTCTCCGAATTCAAGTTTGCTATAAGGTTTTATCTTCTTTAGTATCTACTTCCCTCATGATGGTTGATGGGTCCGAAAATTGTCCTCTTTTGACTTCATAAATTCCCTAATACCTCTTACTTCCACTATACTTTCATATCCATTGTAGTATTTTCCAAGCATCATCACCTATAATATCATATAAGTAAATATGTTGGCCTATATTCATTATTATTGTTTAAATATTATGGGTTCTAGATAAAATAGTATGATATTTGGTTTTTATCATTTGGTGTCTCTAATAGATTGTAAATATGCAATATAATACATGATCATGATCCTCCTTGCAAGCTATCTCATACGTAGTAATTCCATAAATCACTTATAACCACTATGATAGTATCATGTAGCAAATATTGTAGAAATTGTTGTGAATTGTTTTTGAAGTGGTTGTTGAATATATTGAGGTAATACCATGAGGACAAGAATATTTATTTGGAAATAATACAAGAAGCATTTATGAAGAATTTGGTAGTTGGAGGTTGGTAGATGGAAGAAATTGGAAGTTAGAAGTTGAATGTTAGTTGTTGCATATCTCTCTAAGATATTCCTTAATTTACTCTCTCTAATATTTGTGGGATTTGAATTTTTGCTATTGATACCTAGGGATAAGGCCCTAGCCTATAAAAAAGATACATTAAGTTCCAATCCTAGATAACATCGCTCATCATAGGAATCTCAAAATATAAGCACCTTATCATGCTGGCAATGAGGGGAGAGCAGAACTTAACTCCATCCCACCCATCACATGACATTATAAACCTATAACATTAACCATAAAATCTACCATGAAAGCTACATCTAAAAACCACCTAATCAAAATTCCTACCAACGTTGGCCCGAGATAGAATAGAGTCACACAACCCCCGCATCGTTGCATGGCACCGACAAGTCCACTACCTTCTTCCCCTTCTTGTCACACCGGGAAAATTTCAACAATAATCTCCACTTCGAATCATCTGCACTCCCGAGTTAAGGAAGAAGGAGATGCACAACACCGAGGCAAATCAACCGTAGTGTCCCTCATAAGAAGGAAAACAAGGTTCAAGGCAAGGGTTTCTTGTCCTTTAGACATGACTGTAAATATTTTTCCAAAGCATGCACATGAAATCAAGGCACATAATCCTTCCTTCTAATTCTCGCATGGTCTCAAAGCGAGAAACTGTCCCAAAGGCATTGGACTAAATGTTGGCAGAGCTAATACTTTGGGCTATATCAAACGCATTACGCCTACCCACCGATTGCTTTGGATCCAACATTAGATTCTTCGTGTGCTAACAAATATCTGCCTCTTCCACCTCATTGAGTTCTTAGGCAACAAACCAAACCTTCTACCACCACTCCCACAAGGTGAAATTCTTTATCTTCTCATCCATCTATAAGACAAGGGAATCACCCATGTCTTTTCCCATAAAACCCCTCTTCCACTTCTTACTCAGCCCTACCCCCATACTGTCTTGATTCTTCATTACGAGCCTATGACCAAAACACTCAAAATTTCTTAGAAAATAATCTCAAACCAACCCATACAAAATACTAACCGCAAGGAATGAGGGCGCACACCGAAATTCACTTCTATATACACCTTCAACACACTTCACATGGAGGAAAAGCTAGGTGTTGTGTACTTGGATATCAAATTAATTGTTTCAAATATCACACCATTAACCTTATTACCAACGATAATTATCACTTCACCCTCCGTCGAAGCTATTCCTAATCGGAATAGAAGTCCCTCTTAACCTCATTATATATAAGAGTGAGAATGCCACATGGATAGTTTCCCATCCACACTCGGTGACTCTTATGATCCAAATCCTAGACCTCAACCCCTTTATTGGCTAAGCAATCAACTACTTGCTTCCTGCTACGTCTTATATGAGAAAATGAGAGCTATGAGAAAAAGGGGAGAATGGACCTGATCTGTTGAATAATTGGCTCCAACACCCATGCCTTGACATGATTTGATTTTATGGCTTCGATAATGATATGAGAGTCCCCCTCTATCCATAAATGAGGAAAATTCTAATTTTTGTCTTCAATAATCCCAAAGAGAAGAGCCATGCCCTCCACTGTATTATTGGTTAAATCACCATAATCTACTTCCAAAGCCAACAAAGGATGACTTTATGATTTCCTAAAAATACAACCACAACCATATTTTCCAGGTTCCCTTTAGAGGCTCCATCAAAATTTAATTTTATCCACCCATCCATGGGGGCATCCATAATGTATCTGAATCGGTCCTACTCCCATTATCGAGTGGGAGTTGAATATTTATTTTGAGAGAGGAAATATTATTTCTTCCACTTCTTCCACTATTTGTGGGACCGAATAGATATCTTGATTATCTCCAAATTGTAGGGATTTGAATAGCTATTTCATAGGCAACTAGATATTCTCCTATTTTGATATTTAGATATATGGTTATATCACATTTTATTCCAAGTATGAGAAAATGATGATGTTGAAACTATTTTATTTAAATATTTGTTTAGCTTTGGGGTTTTAACCTCTTAGATTTTAGAAAGATAGAAATAAAGTGCATCCCTCTTTATTTAATAAGAGGAAATGTATAATGTAAGAATTTAATCAAAGGTGAATAGAAGGATTAGATAATCAAAAGGAGAAGCTTTAGAGTTTTGTAATAGTGATTCCTTGGATGCTATTTTTTTAATTACTAAGAGTTTTGTTGAGTTAATCATGTCATAAGCAAGGAGGGGATTCAAGCTCAAGTCTGATCGATGCATGACCCACTTGGAAGGATATATAATTTTGGTTTCCCATCCATTAAATAGTTTTATTCATATTGTGTGAGTAATTTATTTCCATTTCAATTCTAAAAGTGCATATTATTTATTTATGGAAATTCAATTTCGTGTGTGTGATTATAATTGTGTGTATACTTTCAATTATTTGTTTAAGAAGATTCAAATTTAGATTAGTATTTCTTCATGTATTTTCCTTACTTGTGAGTTTGATTTACTCTTCATCATTTCATTTCCTGCAAGTGTGTTTCCTATACGCAATGTTTTGAACATTAAACTTTGCAAGTGAATAGTGTTACACATATAGTGCTGAAATATTGACAAAGTATACACACCCTAGGTGATTAGTGTCACACATACAATGTTGGTATCTTGCAAAAGTATACCCATATAGAGCCAATTTGTCGGGTTATACATGAGCAATAACTAAGTTAGGTTTAATCGGTGGTTTGATTTTTATCATCATTTTGGCATCATTGTTGAGGAGATGTGTCAAGTATTAGGATCTTAAAAGGTTGAGTAAAATTTTCTACTTTTCTATATTAAAATTTATTGCTTTCATACACCTAATTTTTCACTTTCATCTTTCATACATGTTACTAAAATTTCCTTGTGTAGATAAGGGTCACCGAGGCATCTATTTAATTAGCGGGTGACTTAAGGGGCCTTCCATGAATGGGTAGTGGTTATTCACGTAACCATTATGGGTTAGAGACATTACACAAAGAGAGTGTCATTATTTGGTTGATGCAAGAACATCAGCAAAAGTACTTCAAAAATTAAAATTCTTCATCATTCATGGTTGTGGAAGTCATGAGAAAGAGCCTTGGGTGGTCTAGCATTCAAAAATTCAAATTTTATATTTTGCCTCCATTTTCCAATACAAAATTTCCTAAGCTTGTAAAGATGGAATATGGGCTTGTAAGTAATCGAAAGGGGAGTCTTGATGATTTTAAAATGTATGTTAGATGTATAGGCATCATAAATAAGTCCTAGAGTTAGGTGTGAGTCAATAAATGATTAAGATGATGTAAAAATGTCTCTTTTTGTGATATATGGGAAATTAGAGTTATGTGAGTTAGTTAGGATTTAAAATTTGTGAGTAAAGGAGTTTTGAATGGGGAACATTCAAAGGGATGATCATATCTTGAGGATATAACAAGAGAGGGTTTTGAGAAATAAAATTTATGGGAAGAAGTAATTTTGTAAGAATAAAACATAGTTAATGAAGAAAATTATGTTTTATGATATCCTTCATTGTGAATGCTAAGTTTGCATCTTTATTGTAAGAAATTGGGGAACTTTCCTTAGGAGTATGTTGAAGGATTTGCTAAAAATAATGTCAAGGAGTCTAATTCATGATTTGATATGGTAAATACTCGTTTCTCACTATGTGTTTGGAAATCTATTAGGAATGATTGATCATGGTTATGGTTGATGGATTTCTTCAAGGAGACTTAGAGAGCATGATTATAAACTATGCATTGAACAACACCTAAGTCTAAATATTTATTCAATCACCGAGTCCCACTTTTATAGGAGAATATGAAAGGTTAGAATGTATGGTACATGTTAAATATATAATTTCATGCATTGAAGAACTGTAGAAAGTTTGTTTTCACCATGTAAGAAATTGGTAGACTAATCACATTTGACTAAAGAAGTATTTTCTTGTCCAAAAATTATGAGGAATGATGAGAAGAGATTGTTCTAGGTAGTATCATGAAATTTTAGTAAGGTATGCTATGGTTCAAGTTGAAATAAAACCATATAACATTAGAAACCCTACTGTGTATGCCTAAAACAAGGGTGTATTAGGTGATTTTCAAATTTTTCTCGTTGAATAGACTCTACTATTATAATATATATATATATATATATATATATATATATATATATATATATACACATATATATATATAGAGAGAGAGAGAGAGAGAGAGAGAGAGAGAGAGAGAGAGAGAAGAGAGAGAGTATACAAGCTTGGAGATTAAATTTTATATTTTGGGAGTAAGTATTTTTCATTTTATAAGAATTTTAGTCTCTCTGGGCCGAGACAAAGGTTTAGCTAGGGTTTAAGATCATTTTCTCGGGTAAGGGTTAGAGTGGTGGATTCAAAGTTTGATAACTGCAAGATATAATATCCATAGTGTGTTCTCATAGATAAAAGGATTAATGTCACAAAATGTTCCCAAGTGATTGGATTTTTTTGTCATTCTAAGGTCTAAAAGATGCTACAATGGACTACGACTAATTACAAGAAGAAAAGATAAAGGAACGGGGTTTATACTTACAATTGTGTCTTGAAACTTCACAAACAAGGGATATGGATAAATGGGTGTCTTAAAAGTCCATTATTTTGTTTAGAGACTTTGTAAAACAAAAAAATATACAAATAAAACCCTTAGGGCAAGGCTAGTAAAATAGGTGGCTAGTAGAGAAGAAAGAGGTGGTGGAAGAGATATCAAACATAATAGTTGAAACCTAAATTTTGGTATAGACCATCAAGAGCATAAAGGGTACCTAAATCTAGCATCATATTGTTATGGGTGTTTATATATTGTGCCCAACAAGTTTTGAAGAATGTCTTAGTTCTAAGAGCTAGTTAAGAGCAATTTTAAGGAAAAGTAAGAAGTTGATGATATTTTCTTGTTTTCAAGGAGTTTGATCATTTGGATAAAATTGTTTGGGTTGTATAAGAAGGTTTCCTTCAATTGAAGAGGCATGTAAGACCAAAAGATTCAAATTTTTCTTATTTGAGCCCTATTCTTGAAGAGCTAATGAAGGGATGTTTCAAGAAAGGTAAGGATATTTGAATTTTCTCTTATAAATTATCACTATGAAGGATATCATAAAGATTGAGTTGAAGTAGTAAAATAGGATGATTCGATTTAAATGTTAGTTTAATGTGAAAAGATCAAATATTTGCATGATTTAAGCCATTTTGGGGAATAATAGATGATCCTCTAGTAGAGCAATAATATGGTTTGTGGGGATTGATCTTCTTAGTGCATTGAGTAGGTTTACAATATCATCATCATAGCTCTCCATCATTTGGTAAAGCAGAGCTTGGTCAAATCATAAAAGGAAAATTGTTTATTCTAACAAGTATTTGTGAAGGTGGTTGTAAGTAAAGAAAAAGCAAGAAAGTAAAAGAGGTGGATAAGGTGAAGCAAGCTCAGTTGCAAGGAAATAAGAGGAAGAATAAAGAGACTCTTGGTGATTCCAAGACATAAAGAAGACAAAGTTGATAGGAATAGCTCATGGAAATCTCACAAAGAAAACATCCAGGGTGAAAGAGACTTGGATTCAAACAAGGTGAAAGAGACTTGTTTGGTGAAATAAATCGATAAGAGAAAGATATAGAGAGATAAGATGGCCATTGGTATGAAACATGACCAATTGGAAGAGATGATGAAGTTGTTGAAAGACATGGATGAGAGGATAAGGAATGAGGAAAAGAAAGAAAAGATGGGACAAGAAGTGATCCTAAGGAAGAGCTTGTAGTGATGAGGCAAAGATTTGTGAAGATAATTAGTCTTCTTGAAGAAGAATTAGAGCAAACTATGGAAGAGGAAAATGTAGATGAAGAAGCCACCTTAGAAGCAGAGGATGAATGGGAAAGTGAAGAAGAAGATGGAGAATAATTCAGTGATGAAGAGGTAGTCTATTGCTACCCTGAAGAAGGTGAGATGCTTGATGAAAGTGATGAGTTGGATGAAGAAAATAGAGGAAACATAGGTACAACAACATGTTAACATGATGGTGAAGAAATTAAATGATATTATATGCAAAGTGAAGGATTATTACTTGAAGGTACATAAGAAAAATAAGAAAATAGAGTTGAAGATCCTATTTTGAGGAAGAAATTAGAGATGATGAACCTATATATGATGAATATGATGGAGAAATGAGTAACTCCATGTTGAAGAACTGAAAATTTATTGAAGCTTTGTTTAATTCACATGTTGAAGAGAAGGAAAACAATTCAAAAGAAATGATTACAAGTGAAAGAGAGATGGAAAAATAGGTACAAAAGGTGAAGAAGAAAAATAAACATGGAATGAAAGCAAGGTAAATAATATGACTCTAAACTTGTTTGTTTTCTAACATTCAATTTTCTTTGGGTGAATTCCTTAAAACGTAGAAGATGAATCTATTAGTGCATTTAGGAAGCAAAAAGAGAATGAGACAAGCAAGGTTGAGAGGAATAATGAGCATGGTGAAGAAGAAGAAAGGTATGATAATTATTTTTCATATATGAAGTTGGTGTTTTTTTATTAGGTTTTTTGAATATGATGAAAAAGAGAGATATGTGAAGGTACAATGAGAATAAAATGGTTTCCTTGATAGAGAATGATTTCAAATATGAAAAAATTGATTCAAGAAGGTACAAGTATTGATTTAACAAAAGATGAAATTGTTGATAAGCAAGGAAAAGAAGAATGTGAATAGTTTTCAGTCCAACTAAGAAAGAAGAATATTGAGAACATGTTTGGAAAGAGCTATACAGAGATAAAGAATATGATAAAACATGAAGAAGAATCTGTGTTTATTGTTTTGTTTTTTTGTTTGTGAAGGTGCAACTCGGTGGAAGGTTGAAGTTGAAGAAGATAAAGCTTGAAATCAAGAAACAAAGAAGAAAATTTGAAGCAAATGCAAGCATGAAGAACAAACCATGGGATCTAGGTGGTCATGGAGAAAGAAAGGTCATTAGGAGTGAAGAAGGAATATCAAGAACATGCAAGGATGTTGAAGATTCATTTGGAGACATAACTATACAAACAAAGTACATGGTTTCTTTTCTCCACCTTGGGAGTATGATGCAGGGGCATCACCAAAATAACTTCAAAAATGAAAATTCTTCTTCATTCATGGTTGTGGAGGTTAATTTAGGTGTGATATGGTTTATTGATTTATGGCCTCTGTCATTTTATCCTTCCCCATGATTGTGCTTGGCTGGTCTTTGTTGCCATTTTTAGTCCGCCTTAGGTCAAGATCGTGTATGGGTCCATATTTGTCTCCTAGTTTCTTTGTTCCTTTGGAAAAGGTCTATATTTTGGGTTCCCCGGGCTTTGTCCTTTCAAAATTCATGTTTTCCTATTCCCTCTATTTCCACAGATTAGAATTTGTGTTCTTGACGTTTCTGCCTTGAAATACTTGAAGAAGAATGAGTTGATATGTCCCTGAGGAACGTATTTGAGCCTTGTAACTTTCTAAACTCTCTGTCATTGAAGAAAAATTCATTTTCAGGCTCAAATGCTCATGTTTCTGTATTTTATGGTTTGATGGGTGTTTTCTCCCAGTCAAACTTGCATCCTTGCATCTACAGGGGACGTGGCACCTTTTGGTTGGACACGGCTTAGCTAAATACTTCAAAAATTCTATAAAAAGCCTCAACTCAGAAATATTTCCACGTGGGTGAACGACGCTCGTTTGAAGATTTACTTTTTGGTTTAGCCTTGGAGTAGCGCTAGGAGGACACGTGGAGGCTTCCGCTACTTGGCCCGACTTGGACAAATTTTTTATGCAGTTGGAGTAGTTTGGCGGAACAAGACACGTGGCAAGCTCGCGCTCATTCAGGGTCTCCGCTTTGGGCACCATCTTAAAGAAGCGCCAGGATGACACGTGGAGGCCTCTGCTTGCTTTGCATTTTACTTAGACTTTTCAATGGCCAAAAGGAGACTACCTCGAGTATGACACATGGTGCCTTCCATTGAACTTCAAGCATTTAGACAAATCTCGCGGAACAGGACACATGGTGAGCCTGCGCTCATTCAAGGTATCAAAATTTTGGGACCGCCTCAAAGTGCACCGTGGTAACACGTGTCAGTTTTAAAAGTCAAAGAGGCGGACCACCGAGGGCAACTTGGAAAGTTTTCCTCTTGTATTCAAATGACTCAAAGTATCAAAAAAGCCCAAGGCCCGAGGGAAATAGTCAATGCTTTACCCTGGTCAATGGTGGAGGTGCAGGCTAGTGAGGAAATGTTAAAAATTTTCCTTTGCGAAATATGATTAAAATATGAAATGAGAGTGCTACCCCTCAGCCAATCATATGAGGACACGTGTCCTGCGGGAGGGCGGAGCCGATGAGGAAAAATGAATTTTTTTCCTTTTTTCAGAAAGATGTAAAATGTGTAAAATTGAGCCACGACTCTGTATCCAGTCATATTGCACCACGTGTTAGGCCCAAATCTCATCGGCGGAGCGGCGGAGGAAATGAAGAAATTGTGAAAATTTACAAAAGTAGTAAAAAGGTAAAAAGATGTCCCGAGGCCCATTTTTACCCGGATCTACCACATGGAGGGCTCAAATTTGAAGTTGAGGAACAGATCGACAGTAGTTGTGCATTTCACCAATTTGGCTGCCATTTGAGCTCCAAGAAGTTTGGAGATGCATTTTTGCATCAATATTCATCGAATTTTTGCCAATTCGTGTCGTTTTGGCCTACAGGTCCGAATTAATCAATTTGGGGGTTCAATTTGTGAATCCAAGTCAAATGAATTTTTACTCTGGTTCATGAAAATGTGAATTACTAGATCCAAAGTTGCAGAGTAAAAATTGGGAAGGGAAAAGTTGAAATGATGAAATGAAAGGGATCTACATGCATGGGAAATGAAAAACGTGCTTCCACTTTGAAGAATGATGAAAGTTTTGTGATGATTCACCTTTTGAAAGAACAACTGCAACTTTTTGTGAGTTTGTTAAATGTCATTTTTAGAAATATTGCAAAGCAAAGGTGCTTTGAATATTCCACTTTTGGAGGGAATATTTGAGGGCAAAGTGAGTGAGTGAGTAAAAGTTATATATTGCATGAATTTTTCATGCAAATGGTCGAGAAAACTTAGAATTTTCACAGAAAATATGGGAAGAAGCCCATTCTCTGAGAAACCACTTGAGAACCATTTTAACTCCTTTTTACATCAAATTTGTATCATGTTAGGTTGGTTGTAGATGTATAGCCACTAACAAGCTCTGAGATTGTTCTTATAACATTCCCCTGCTGATAAATTTGGTCATTCTGGATTATTTTGTGTTGTCTCTTGGTAAAATTTGCATTTACTTATGCTTCAGAATGTTTTCAATTTGTGTTTCTTGCTCCTGTTGCAATCTGGTGTTTGGAATTTCCTTTTGATCATGCAGATCTAATTCTGTAACAACTTAGTGGCATTTGCAATTCCAGAATTAGAAGAGATTTCATTTGATGAAGGGATAAACAAATTTAAATCCACTCTGCTTTCCTTGATATAGATTTAATTGTAAACCTTTGGGGGTACCTTAGGTCTGATAGAATAGAAATTTCTAAATGCTTTGTTGATTCATTTAACTCAAGATTTTGTGATAAATCATCAGAGATTATGTGGAAGAGTGCAGATTTGGGCTTCCATTTGGTGCACATATCCTGGTTGAAGGAACATCTTAACCTCTTTGAAGCATTTCAGTTGTCTCGAGTATTTCAAATTTTGTAAAGGTCCTCAAAGAATTTGGTAAATTCTGGTTAGTCTTGTCTGAATATCTCCCACCCCAAAATTCATTTCAAATTAACTCATCTTACCTATAATACCCCTACATTGTATTATGTGTCAACAAAAGAATACAATCCATTTACAAAAATGCACAAAGCAAATCCAAATCATACCATGTCTTTAGTAGCCTTAGCCTTGTCTTGAAAGCATTTCCATCATTTAGTAGTGACACTCTGTTGAGTTTGAATTATGGGAAATTGATCATGTTTTCTCAAGGCCATCTCCATGCAATCTACACAGTACAAGGATATTTTCACCTCCTTCACAGAACAGAGGCTACAATACAGGTTCTCTTACCTTGGTTGATAGGTACAACCTAAAATAGTGAGGATTAGATCAAATCCTTCCAAGGTGCTACCCACTTATTCAAATCCTGAGTGCTAACAAGTCAGATAAATTGCTTCCCCGCTAAAAAATGACATATAAACCATTTATCTTCCTCTGAGTGTCTTGTAAAATCCATGATGCAGCTCAAGTTATGAAGGAGATTAAATCTGGGTACTAATAGAGAGATCAAGAGAGGGTTATGAGAAAGAAGAGTTAAGGGAAGAATGAATTTTGTAAGAAAAAAAGATAGTTAATAAAGAAAACTTTGTTTTATGGTATCCTTCATTGTGAATGATAAGTTTGCATCTTTGTTTTAAGAAACTGGGAACTTTACTTATGAGTATGTTGAAGGGTTTAGAAACTAAGGTCAAGGAGTCTAGTTCATTATTTGATCCGGTAAATACTCATTTTCTCACCGTGTTTTGAAATCTATTAGGAATGGTTGATCATGGTGTGGTTGATGGATTTCTTCAAGGATACTTATAGGGCATGATTATAAACTATGCATGAACAACACCTAGGTCTAAATATTTATCCAAGCACCGAGTCTCACTTTTATATGAGGATATGAAAGGTTAGAATGTCTAGTACATGTTAAATCTCTAATTGCATGCATTGAAGGATCAGAGAAAGTTTGTTTTCACAATGGAAGAAGTTGGTAGAACAGTCACATTTGAATAAAGAATTTTTTTCTTGTCTAAAACCTATAAGGAATGTTGAGAAGACATTGTTATAAGTAGTATTATGAACTTTTAGTAAGGTATGCTATGGTGCATGTTGAAATAAAGCCATAAAATATTAGAAACCTTACCATTTATGCCCAAAATAAGGGTGTGTTAGGTGATTTTAAAAGTTTCCTCATTGAATAAACTCTACTATTAGAATAGAGAGAGAGAGAGAGAGAGAGAGAGAGTATACAAGATTTTGGATTAAATTTTAGAGTTTGAAAGTAATTATTTTTCATTTTATAAGAATTTATAGAGTCTCGGGCTAAGACAAAGGTTTAGGTAGGGTTTAAGATCATTTTCTCGGTTAAGGGTCGAATGGTGGATTAAAAGTCTTATAAGTGAAAGATTTAATATTTATAGTGTGTTCTCATAGATAACAAGGATTCATGACACAAAGGTTACCAAGTGATTGTATTTTTTGTCGAAAAGGTCTAAAAGACTGCTATAATGGACTAAGGCTAATTAGAAGAAGAAAAGATAAATGAACATTGTTTATACTTAGACTTTGTTAGTGCAAAATCACAGCACCCCTGGACGCTGATCAGATTTCTAGGTTGATCACTCTTGCATCCAGTGTGATTGCACAACATGGAAACCTTTCTCCAAGTGTGGGACTTGTAGAAATGAGAAAGGAATCTCCAGAGAAGGTTGGTTCCTACTCCTAAACTACCTGCCACAAGCTATTCCAGTGCAGCAAGCTAATCTAAACCTAATCTAACCATGCCAAGGAGACAGAGAGAGAGAGAAAAAGGGAAAAATAGCAAAAGCCTACACTAAAACGGTGATACACCAGAGAAGGAGAATGTTGAACATCTATCAAAACTGCCATGGAACAAAGAGAGGTGAGCAATGGGAAGGATGGACAGATGCATCACAGGCCCAAGGATAGATTTCACACAGAAAATGTCCCAAAACTCCATGAACACAGCTCCAAACCTGCAATGAACATTCAAACATGCACAAATACCTGTAATGAAGAGAGGCAAGAAGAGAACAAGCGAAAAATGAGCAAGGATGGACAGATGCATCACAAAACACGTTTTTGTTGCTTCAGAAGTTTGCACAAAACATCATTTCAATAGTAAAAGGAAAAAACACCATTACAGAGCAAGGGAGGAGGTTCGAACTCCATTTTCAACCCTAGAGAAGAAAAGAAGGGAGGGAAGAGCCGAAAAGATGAACAACTTGTAATCATATCTCTCCAAAATGAGCCAAATCTGGCTTTTACATTGCATGGGTCGAGCCCATGAGAGAGAAAACGTACAAAAACGTGGGAGCCCATTCCTCATTGACTGTAAATGCATTAAATCAGCATGGAGGACCTTACAAACCCATACCCTATCATTTTGACCAAATGGGAGGAGAGTGCGACCCATTCTGTATTAAATTTGGTCGCTGAAATGTCACTTCTGGCCATGAACACGTGCCAGAGATGTTTCTTAATTTTCTCTCTCCAAACTGAACCAAAATGTAATATTGACCTTAGAATCGTGTAGATAATTTCATCAGCTTTCCATTGATATAAAGAACGTGCAAATCCGAGCTCTGGATCAAAAGATATGGGGGTCTGAAGATTTAGGGCAAAAAAATAGGCCGGAAAGGATATTTGAATTTTTTCCCCGCGCTCTGCCACCTGGATGACACGTGTCAGCGCTGATTGGATGAGAAATTCTCTCTCCTCCACCTTTCCATGGGCTTCCCTTTGAAATTTTGACCTTTTTCATACTTTGGAAAAATTCTCATTTTCCCCGCGCCCGCCACTTGGGACACGTGGCATGCATTGGTTCGTTGACAGGGGCGCGGGGAAAACCTTTACCTTTTAGTTTTTCAGCCAAAACTTTTGCTAAATTTTTTAAGTCCTCCCTGAGCTCCGCACTTCCCCACCTTAGGACACGTGTCCTGTGTCTATTGGCTCGGGCCGACCCTTCAAACCTCACCCTTTGAACTTTTGGGCCCAAAAACACTTAGTCGAAATTTTTTATTGCGCCTCCCCTTGTGACACGCGTCACATTCTGATTCATTGGCGGCTTTTCTAGGTCTTCGCGTCCCTCGCGTATTTTTGGCCCGGATGTCCCAAACCATCTGGGA
The DNA here is from genome assembly GCA_018340775.1 of Taxus wallichiana var. yunnanensis. Taxonomy (NCBI): domain Eukaryota; kingdom Viridiplantae; phylum Streptophyta; class Pinopsida; order Cupressales; family Taxaceae; genus Taxus; species Taxus wallichiana. The sequence goes on from CM031242.1 coordinate 791,914,491, forward strand.
CAAATTTCTCCGATCCGCCCGATTCGGGCTTCCCTGTCCCTCTTTGAGGCGAAGACACGTGGCACATTTCCATTCGCTCTCGGCTCTTTCGGCTCTCCGCATCCCACGTGTACTTTTGGCCCAGATGTCCCAAACGAAAGTCCTCTGTTTTGGCCGAACCGCCGGTTCACGTCCTCCACGTACATTTGTCCCAACTGTCCCAACTGTGCGAAACAAAGATGAGACAATTTTTTTCCCTTTTTCGGCCGAATCGCCTTTTCGCGTCCCGCGCGTACCTACGGCCCAGATGTCCCAATTGCTGTGTGGACCGCCTAGAGGCTTTTCAGCCGGTTCACGCCCGACGTCCCAACTGTCCCAAGGACCGCCTGGACTAGGACTTAGCCAATTTTCATGATTTTTTCTGCCCCAAGCTTGGTTTTTGCAACTTTTTCACCCCTTTTTAGAACTTGCTCTTTTCTTCTTGGACAAGAGAGTTAGAAGGAAGCCGAGGGGGCCCCAAAAACATGATTTTTTTGCCTTGAATCAATCTTACTTGCTCGGGACTGAAGAATCTGATGCATGTTATCAAAATTACCCTGGGGGGTGAATTTTGGATAACATTTTGGCGACTCAGCGGGGTCATCTGCCTGCTAGATGAAGTTACCAGTTGCCTGAAGCATCCATTGGGCATGGAGTCATGAGTTGTAACCTGAAAACTGATCTGAACTTTGAAAACTTCCCTCTGAACCGCTTGAATCCCACCAGGACATGGAGTTGTTCTCACCAAAATGCCACCAAAATGGACTGTGCAAGAGCAAAACCAGTAGCACCAAAAACTATGTACAGAACTGAAAATCATACATGCTCCAAATGGAACATGCAGAGTGTGCACAAGCACTTCTTCTGCTGAAAGCAAACCTACCTATTCTATTCTATTCACAAACCCTGTAATTGGTTGTGAGAAATAGCTTCCCTTTCTCAAAAGTGGCAGCCATGCAAATGATTTGGAGCTGAGTATGGCTGATTGGATGAGTGGAAAATCAACAAGAAGCTGGTCTTCCACCCAAATCATCAAGGTATCAGCTGAAGGCAAATTCAATACCTCTTTTAGTTGCTCTGCATTTGGATTGAAGAGGTATGACAGCTGATCCTTGGTACTTTGTAGCTCATCCTCATGCTCAGAAGCAAGCATGACTAGTTGTGGCTTCTCCTTTGGCTCCAATGAAGCCAAATACCTGATTGGGCAAGGTATGGTCCGTTTGATATGCCCATAGCTCTGATTTTCAACTCCAAAAATGGAGTTCTCTTGTAGACCCTCTTGAATGGATGGTGTGGAAGAAATGGTGAAATTCCTCTGTCCTTTCTCTTCCTCCAATGAAGGACATGAAAGATTAAAATCTTCCAATCTTGGTTCCAAAGAGCTGCTATAAGATGCAGGCTGCTGCAAATGAATGTTCTCCTTCATGACAGTAGACTCAAGTGTTTGGAATGTGGATGATGAAAGAGAGAATGGTTGAAACTCAACCGGCTCTTCTCCATCAAAACAGTCCTCCAAATCTGACAGATAAACTGCCTCATGGCTGTCCTGCTACAAATGCTCCACTTCCTCCATGGTGTCTTCTTGATCTGTAACTTGACCACCATGGTTTCTTTCTCCCTCCAACATTGAGTTTGAGAGATCAAACTCCTCTTCAGTACTAGATCTTGAGAGAGGTGAAGTAGAAGGAAGAACTGAAGGTTCTCCTGTAGCCTGCTTTGTGCTCAAAGCCCTTGGATCTGCACTTTTCTCCTCCACAACTAGAATGTGCTCCTCTTCTTTTGGATCTGGAGCAGCTTCTCCTTCCTCCAATGTTTGAAGACATTCTTGCCCTTGATTGAACTCTTCCTCCAGTATGAAGTTTGCCAAGTCAAACTCTTCAATCTGCTGCTCTAGAGGACAAGTTGGGACTGCAAGATCTTCTTCTTCTGCTGCAACAAAATCAGTCCTGACCACCATTTGTTCTCCAACTCCCATCTCTTCTGAAGGCTTAACCATCAAGGGGATCTTTGTCATCCCAAATTTGGCAGCCCAAACCCTCAAGTTGTCTATCATTTCTTTTCTTCTTGGCTCTTCCTCTTGCTGTCCTTGATGACTGATTTTTGCAATTTCTTCTTCCCCACATGGAATTGGGAATGCAAGAGGAGGGATGGGTTGTAACTCAATTGATTTGGAATTTTTTTGGTGGTGGTGGAGGTAGAAACTCTTGTTTCCTTGGAGGAGGGGGTATTTCTGTTAGCTCTTGTGGAGGGGATGACTGTTTGGAAGGAAAAAGGAAAGAAGAATTGAGGTGCGGTGGAAGACTGAGAGGTGGAGACATGGGATCAACATTTGGGACAGCAGATGGGGAGTTTAGAATTTGACACTACTGAGATAAAACAGATTGGGAAAGAGGAAAAAGAAAGGCATGAGATGGCGTGCTTACCTATTGAAAAGGTTGCTGAATACTCCTCTCATACACCTCTATTTCTTCAATCCACTTTGCAAGCAATGGCAGCATTGCAATCATGAAGTCAAGCTTCTCTTGAGGGCTGAAGTGTCTTGGAAAAGGGCCTCCCCATGGACAAGGAGTCCTGCAACCAATTCTGAAAGCTCTCATTTGAGTTGTTGCTCTGGACTGCACCATCTCTACCTCCATCTTTTGGATTTTCTCCAATAGACCAGCATCTTGCATCTGATTGTCTTCATAACCAGCATACTCTTGCTCTTGGAAAGCTCCATAGCCAAAATGATCTTGGCATTGCTGCTCATATGGGTATGCATGCTGATTTGGAGGATTTGTAAAACATGTTGGAGGTGTGATAAACTGTTGTTGAAAATGTGAATTCCATGATGGAAATGAAGTCATGATTGCACAACTTCATGGAATGGAAAAGAATGAAAGAGATGGAAAGAAGGATGGATGGGAATGGATGAAAAATAGGTCTGCAACTTCAGAAATGGGTTGCTGATCAGATGGAGTCGCCAGATGTGTTTGCAAGTGCCTCCAAAGGCTAGAATCTTCACAGGAACACACCAACCTGCAAAAGATGAAAGTGAAGACCTCTAAGGTCCCACCGGGCATGCCAAAACTGTTAGTGCAAAATCACAGCACCCCTGGATGCTGATCAGATTTCTAGGTTGATCACTCTTACATCCAGTGTGATTACACAACATGGAAACCTTTCTCCAAGTGTGGGACTTGCAGAAATGAGAAAGGAATCTCCAGAGAAGGCTGGTTCCTGCTCCTAAACTACCTGCCACAAGCTATTCCAGTGCAGGAAAGCTAATCTAAACCTAATCTAACCATGCCAAGGAGACAGAGAGAGAGAAAAGGGAAAAACAGCAAAAGCCTACACTAAAACGGTGATACACCAGAGAAGGAGAATGTTGAACATCTATCAAAACTGCCATGGAACAAAGAGAGGTGAGCAATGGGAAGGATGGACAGATGCATCACAGGCCCAAGGATAGATTTCACATAGAAAATGTCCCAAAACTCCATGAACATAGCTCCAAACCTACAATGAACATTCAAACATGCACAAATACCTGCAATGAAGAGAGGCAAGAAGAGAACAAGCGAAAAACGAGCAAGGATGGACAGATGCATCACAAAACACGTTTTTATTGCTTTAGAAGTTTGCACAGAACATCATTTCAATAGTAAAAGGAAAAATGCCATTACAGAGCAAGGGAGGAGGTTCAAACTCCATTTTCAACCCGGAGAAGAAAAGAAGGGAGGGTAGATCCAAAAAGATGAACAACTTGTAATCATATCTCTCCAAAATGAGCCAAATATGGCTTTTACATTGCATGGGTCGAGCCCATGAGAGAGAAAACATACAAAAATGTGGGAGCCCATTCCTCATTGACTGCAAATGCATTAAATCAGCATGGAGGACCTTACAAACCCATACCCTATCATTTTGACCAAATGGGAGGAGAGTGCGACCCATTCTGTATTAAATTTGGTCGCTGAAATGTCACTTCTGGCCATGAACACGCGCCAGAGATGTTTCTTGATTTTCTCTCTCCAAACTAAACCAAAATGCAATATTGACCCTGAATCATGTAGAGAATTTCATCAGCTTTCCATTGATATAAAGAACGTGCAAATCCGAGCTCTGGATCAAAAGATATGGGGGTCTAAAGATTTAGCAAGACTAAATCGAGAAGGGTGGTAGGCAATCAAGGTATGTAGGTATGAAAAAGGGTGTAAGGGAGGTTTGGAGAAGATTTGGTTAGGTTCTTGGATTTTTGAAAGAGATATGGGCTTTCTAGTTTAGAAATAATTACCACCACAGAGACCGGTATTAGTTGGGCGATCGATGCCAATATCGTAATGAACCGACGACGGTTGGGTGACCAAATATCGATGAGGTGAAATTTGGTAAGAATATTAAAAATAAGGTTTTGGGAGATCTCTATGTTTGTACAGAGAGTTAGGAAGGTTTGGGTGAGGTTGTGGGATTATTAGAAAGACTCATAGATGATAAGAATGGTATTTGGGCAAGATATGGAGGTTTTATGGGAAAATGGTCAGATGGAGGTGTTGTAGGAGAGATCCGGGTATGAGAGGTGACAGAATGAAATAGATAACTAGTAAATAGCTAATCTACTAAAACCAATGACAAATAAGAAATACTACTTGTGAAATGTAGGTAGAAAGAAGGAGATGGTGATTATTGTAGGAGAATGTGATCTTGAGCGAATGCAACAATGACAAGATGACACGGTGCTTCCCCCGTGATTACACTTTGGAGCTCTGGATCAATCTCTTGATGAACTGTGTGGTGTCTGAATGTTGTAAGGGTATCTAGTAGGTTATAAGATCGCTAAAAAGATTGAGAGTCAATATGCAAGGTTGTAAGAGCTAGAAAACAAGATTCAAGACTCAACAAAGAGTTGGAAACTCTTATTTAAGGTAATCAACAATGGTTAGGTGATCGGTGCCATTCGAGGAATAATCGGTATTGGTTAATGAAAATTGATTTAACTTTCCAAAATTAGGGTCTTTCTCCCAAATTTCACATGGTCTTTGGCTTAGTCCAGGTAAATTAGAGTGTGGTATTAGTTAGAGGATTAATAGGTCATGAATAGTTAGGGTTGGAAAGAGTCCTAGTTGGTTAGGATAAGTGGGGACTTGGTCTAGGGAAATTAATGAGCTTGGAATAGGTCTAGGGTGAGGTGGCCTAGGTGAAGTGGAGGGGTGAGGTAGATAATTAATTTAACTATGGTAATTAAATTAATTAGAATGTGTGCAAGGAGTCATGGTTAGGTGTAGTGTGGAATTAATTAATTGAAGGTGGTTTAGAGGGTTGTGACCCAATTTTGGGTGTCTACATTTTCCCCTTTTTGTTGCATAGTTTTTTTGCTAAGTGACGCTGAAAAAAAGGAGTGGTCTACCCACGTATGGGTTGAGGTTAAGTTGCCCTAGGTATGGGTGGAGGTGATCCCCCTCAAACCAGAACTGATGAAGTAGTAGGTTGAATTGGTGATGGGTTTGATAAAATGGTAGGTGAAGAAAAATAAGGTAGGGTACAAGTGTGGGTGCGGGAAATGGTGATTTTGGGTGTAGGTAATAGGTGGGGCATTCAAACGCACGCACATGTGTAGAATGCAATAAGGCACTAGGATGAAGATCTCACAAACTCTACATCGTCAAAGGTCGATAGTTTATCCAAACAAGGTTGATGTGGTTTAGGTATCTAAGGTAGAGGATACAGTCCTGAAACACAATGATGCTAGGTGCAAGAATGGGCTTTAGGTGGGTTCCAAAAGTACCAAAATGTTTGGGTTGGTAAAGATAAACATCATGACATTAGGCAAGGTAAGGTTGGTAGGTAAAACAACACGAGTAACTTTGTCACAAGGTATAGCGAGTAAGCAAATTCGAGTGTCAAATGGGTGAGTTTGGGTTGGGTGTATAGGCGAGTTCAATGTGAGTAAAATAGGTAAGGCCATAGGCTAGGCCGAGGTATAGAAAAATATTCCCAATGTACATTGAAGTTGGGGTTAGATAAAAAGGGTATTAGGTGAGCCTATAGGGCTTGGGTAAGGTTATGGTTGCAAGAAAATGGGCTCATACAACAAAATTTGGGTAAATTAGGTTAAATGGATATTGTAGGGTGACCAATACTAGTTGAGGGAACTAATGCCGCTTAAGTTTAACTAATACCAATTGCTTAGGTTATGAGACTAACGTTGGTAAATTTGATTTGGGGTTAAATGGTTAATATCTACATAAAACAAATTCATTTGATCATTTCCTAATTTAGAAAATGATAAGAGACAACTTTTTCACCGAAAAATGACAAGGCAAGGTCAGTAGGCTAATTTGGCAAGCTATTATCGCTTGATATGAGTACAATTGATAGGATGATGAGATTAACATGAGTGATTTGATTGGTGGAAAGATGAGATTTTGATTCAGATATGGATGAGGTGGGAGAGAGAGTCAAAGGACCTCCAGCCGAGAGACCGGCATCCCGCCAAGGAGATGACACTTTAGTAGAGGTAGGATTCAATCTCCATTTGGTTTTTTTAGTAAAAATAAAGTCTATAAATGAGGAATGTTGATGTAACCTAGAATTCACCAATACAAGCCAAGGCATGTTGACACATCACTCAACCTAGACCGAGCACTCACCCAAAGCGCGTAAAGGTACCAGGAACCTCTTTAGGGTTGTTGTTGCAGAGGATGATTACATGATGAATACTTAAAGCATTCAGATCTATTCCTAATATATCATTCTACAATGCATGTTTAGATCTAGATCTAGAGAATAACTGACTTAAAAGATAACCATGATGAAATCAAACATGCAATACTGAACTATAATCATGATAACACTTTAATTCAGTCCATAATCTTCATTATATTAAATTCAATAATACACAGAAGATTCCTTACAATAACAGTAGTATACACTCATGCGCGTATCAGATTTGGCAACAGCATAATCTCACTATAACACAGTTCTCACACTCTCTATGCTACATAGTTCAATACATATTTATAAGGGTGGGGAATTTCCCTTCACCACTTATCTAATCCCAAAATAGGTCGCATGCTATTATTATCCATGCGCCATTACAAAAATAGCCACACATGCAAGTGCGCTAACAATAGACTACTTTTGGTTAACTGATAGTAGTAGATCTATTCTCATCATGTATCCATGTAAAATGCTTCGTAGCTGATCCTCCAAAAATAGCCAATGCGTGTCACGTAAGTCTTTGACCGGTTTGTGTGCTCCGCATGCTACCTCCAAAAATAGATCCTCATCGTGAAAACAACTAAGTCTCGAACCTATTTTTGTTCTTCATGCATGATCCTCTTTCGATACTCTTGCACCTTTGAATGTGCTCTTCTCTCTTGTGTGAACCTTCTATATGTCCTTTGCTAAGTGCCAAATTTTTACTAACCAACATTACCCCACACTAGTTGCATTGCCACCCCAAAATGGTTGTCTCCAAAATGAATTAATTAATGTGAAAAAAGAATAGAAAGAATTTTGATGAATAAAATAAGATCTTTACCCTGCAGTATCTTTTGTGTCAACCTAAATAATTAATTCTAGATATTCTTCTCTTATTTCGCCTCTAGAGTCTTCCACTCATTGAACGTGACCTCTTCCTTCTCTCGAATATCCACTACAATTGATTCTAACTCATCCTTTGCAATTTCTCCTTTCTCATTCTGTAAGACCAACACAATGTTAGACATGGCAGTCATTCTCCCTTCTAACAAGTCCATATTTTGTGCAATGATTTTCCAAGCTCATCCAGCCTTTCCTTGTGTGGTTCTTGAGCTGTTGCAAGGGCTTCGTGCTTTCTACTTAACAAGTGCTAATCATTCTACGTGGCCCAATGTCTCATCTTTCATGGCCTTCAGGACTTCATTGTCTCCAAAATGGTCCTGGTCCTTATAACGGCTTTTGGCACTGTACAAATATTCAACACTTGATCTACCTTCTTTAGTTCCTCCTACAAGCTCTAAAGCAACCCCTCATATGATGCAATCTTCTACATCATTGAAGCCTTTTCCCACTCTTCTTCATGTGTTGGGTCCTTTGGCACTGCATGCATAGAGGTTCATCTTCAAGCACTAAGTCCACCAATGTACTTACATAATGTATTGCCAAAGGAAACGTCTTAGGTACCTTTGGCTCTAAGTGTGGCCTAGCCTTCATGACATTGTCCCCAATCTCCTCTGCCATGCTGATAAAAACAATGTTCTTCTTCTAGTACTAAGTCTTTTTCCTATTTTAGGCACATTATTTCCTCATCCTTAGTCTTGATCTCCTCCTCCAGCACCCTAATTGTTACATCTTTATCCATATTCCGCCATGCCACTTTTGTCGATACTTTCACCAAAGCATTTCTTACTGTTCATCTGACATAATAGTAGGATTTACTATTATGTGTCTGGCCTGAGGTGTCTTCTTCAACCTCCTTGAAACACATGACTCTTCACATACATCAAAATCTAGTTCATCTATGTGTGTGTGCATCGACCATGACAATTGCTTCCTTGTGTGCATGGTTTCCATATCCTCATCCATCAACTCCCAACCATATAAATCCTTTTGTGTCATTATGCTCTAGAAACGAGCGTGGGAAATTTTACCTATGTCCTTGGCATAGCCCGTGATTGGTGGAAGATATTATCCACTTATTATTTTTGATCTAGGCTACTTAGGAACTTATGCTTCAAGATTTGGAACTTGTGTTGTTATGTCCTAAGCAGTCTCAATTGTTGTCTCATCTACCTCCTTTCCTCCTTCCTATCCATCCTTCATATCTTTGTCTCTTGGTTTATCCTTATTCTCTAGAGGTGTAGGGGAATTTGGTGTGTTTTCCTTAGACTCTTCTTCCTTCCTCATTCATCTTCAATTTCCTTCTTCTTTTCTTAGTTGTTTCCTTCTTTGGAGAGAGTCAAGGAATCTACGCACTGATTGCGGAGTAGCACCTAGGGTCCTTGATCTCTTGAATACTCTTTTAAAACACACTCTCCTTAGACTACATCCAAGTCCTCATCATCTCCTTCTTGTGGCTGAGGTGGTGTAGTCGCACACTCAGCTTCTTCCTTATTTGGAGGTTTTCTTCTACCTCTATGCTCAAAACACCACTATCATCATGCTCTTCTTCTTCATCATCTACTTGAATTGTTTCTGTGGGCTTGGGTGCTAGAACATTTTCCATTGTATGGTTACCTTTTGGTGGCCCTAGGAACACGAACTCATTCTCCACATACATGGTGTTCTCTAGCTTATGTTTGAGTTACAAGTACAAAAGCACTACTCCAAAGATCCCCAACTTCCAAGCTTACAAGCTTTATAATTATCATATCTAAAAAAACATTTCAATGTAGGCATTCCACCTTGGATATACATATTTCTTTCTTAGAGTGTGGTAGTCGCAATCTATCTTGTTTGCATTCAAGGTTAGGTGGAATCATGAAAACCGGTGAACTTATACTTGGAAACATCTTGTTGTGAATGCATATGGTAGTTTGCACCATGGGCTTCAAGCTCCGTCCTTCATCAAAAATCACGCGATGTAAAAATGTTGATATACTACAAACTAAACTACCTTACCCACCATGAAAGGCAACACCTTGGGTATTTTCCACTCTTCTTCAAATGTCGTGTGGAGTCTATCATACCAAATCTCCATCCTCTACTTAAATGGCCCACTTTATTAATATATGGCACAAGTATTTTCCAAATCTTTCCGTAGGTGACTTGTGTTCCGTGGGGTACTCCCAAATATTCTCCTTTGGTCCATCAGGCACCCTAATCTCCATAAATACTAAAGACAATAGTACAATGCCAAAACTTATCTTGTCACCTTGTCTGTCTGCGCTTATTCAATGATTGTATTTGCTATGCATTATGCAATATTGTAGACCACTCCTTGAGACATCTTCTTTGTGATGTGTAGTCACATTGTGTTTACCTGTGACCATCTTCCTTTGTCATTCAGCTTTGTTACAAGATGTGTAACTACCTACACTACTGAGGTACTTCTTCAATTTTCAATGTCCATGCCACACGGACCTTTGGTATACCCCAGCTCCTTCCTTATCTCTAGGATTGTGGCCTTATCAGTTGAGTCGCTATCCAGATCCACTCCTGAGGCCCTTAGTCTTGTCACAGTTGAAATCAAAGCAGCTATGATTCTAACCCTCCATCCTGCGAAGTAGAAGAAGTCCTCATGGACTCTGCTCATCAACCACCGATACAATGGTTCATACTTCCCAAAGTATGGTAGCTCATACAACTGGTAGACTCCATTTTTCTTTAGTAACTTCTCACTAGCATCATCGTACATTGGCATATCTTTTGTTGTGTGCTTGTTCATTTTTGTGCTCAACAACGCATCGAGCTCCTTCTTATTATCTAATGTTCAATGGTTGTAATTGTTGAATTTGCATTGATGGACATGGGAATCCCATTCTTGTCCCATAATCATGCCCTCTAGATATTGCATTTATGAGAAATTACTCTCGGAGCAATTTCTTCTTCCACTTCAACCTTCTTCTTCCTTTTTCTCTCTGCTTTGTGGGTGCTTTCTTGGTGCCATCTAAAAATCTCTTTTTCTTCCCTTTGTAATCGAAAATTGAAATCCTAGGTTAAATATTTATGCCCTAATAGAAATCGTGTGCCCTATCTCATTTGTAATGTCTGCTTTGCTCAAACCCTTCACCTATGGGAACACAAGCTTTTCTTATATACAACCCTTCTCTCTATGTTTGGTTTCACACTCTTCGCACCTCAACACGATTTCTCGGCTCATTCACACTTATACCTTTTCAAATTCTCTCAATTGCAATAGTAAAAAAATGAACTCGCATCCCATACTTATATATAATTTCAAAATTTAGTACATTTATTGCTCCTCCACCTACCAATAATCCTTTCATTAATTGATATTTTTTTTGTTCTTTCATGCGGTACATCTTCATGCCCAAGCTATAACCTTCTAGCATGCCCTCCTACCTTTTGGCTATAGACTTCTCTTCAACACGCTTCCATGTGCCTGAGTACCTCATCACTGTGCCTTCCCGGTAGTCTTCCCTACCTCTAATTACCTCACGTTATACTTATTTCTTCATTCCTCTCTATCTATGGTCCTTACATCCAGAAGTAAACTCTTTTTTTTTTTTTTAAATTTTCCAACCTTGAATAGCACCCACAAATAGTTCCTTTCATGTGTACATATTTCCATCATTCTTGTACATGGATATCAACAACCTACCCCACATTAAGGGTATGTGTAATCCTCCGCACATAAAAATTCTTCAAATAGTAATTAGCTTCTGGCACGTAAACATGCTTATTACACAAACACACTAACTAAATTAACAAATCATAACGAAAAAGAAAGAAAAAAATTAAGGAAATGTAGAATTGAAAACCTAATATAAATAAACAACACTGTCTTATTACAAACACCAAGAATACTTATTTATAGTAGGGCTTCAGCCTACTCCCATTGAAGTAACCAAGTAATTGTATTCCATCAAGTGCCTCTAATTGAAAAATGCCTTATTCGAGTATGTGAGTGATAACATACGGCCCCAACCAATGTACCTTGAGTTTTCCTTGATGGCACAAAAATTTAGAATCATAAAGGAGCACCATATGTCCTATCTCAATCTTTTTATCCTTGATGTGCCTATCATGCCATGCTTTCTACCTAGCCTTCTCTTGTTTTTTACTCCAACGTGCTATGGCTCATCACTCATCTAGCTTAATTATGTTTCCAATCCATTCTTCTAATGCTTTCTCATCAGCTAGACCTCCCATGCACAATATGCAAATAAGGTAACATAAATTCCATAGGAAGAATTGCTTCTACGCCAAACACTAACTAAAATGGTGTGGCTTTGTTCAACCTTTTATATGTTGTTTGATATGCCCAAAGTACTTGTAGATACTTTATCATCCTAATCCTTCCTTCCAACATCACATATTTTTGTCAATGCCTGCTCAAAATTTTGTTAAAAGCCTTAGTAGTTCCATTTTCCTGAGGATGATAGGGTGTAGTCCTATAGTGTGCAATCATGAATTCATCCAATAATATTTTGATTGTATCATTAAGAAAATGTTTTCCCCTATCACTAGTCAAACTTAAAGAACATCCATACCTCATAATAATATTTTCCCATAGAAACCTAGTTGTTGTAGCCATTGTACAATCCTTTATAGGTGTTGCTTCTACCCACCTTGTTAGATAATATGTGCAAGTTATGATGTAGCGTGATCTAGTTCTACACGTAGCTGGTGAAATAGGACCCAAAAATCTATAGCCCATTTCTCAAATTGTTCTGCACTAGTAATAGGTCTTAGAGGCATTTCATCTCATTGTTCTAGTTTCCCAAGACATTGACAATTATCACAAGCCTTACAAAATTCCTTGCAATCTTTATACAGGGTCTCCCACCATAATCCAACAAGTATAATCTTATGCATAGTGGCATCACTTGCATAGTGGCCACCTACAATACCACCATGAGCTTCTTCCATAATATATGTGCACTCATGTTCCAAAGTGCATAACATGTAATACCTCATCCAAGGGCTAACTTGTACAGTCACCATTAATCAACATGTAGGGGGATGTGCATATAGCAAGTTGTTTCTTCTCCAAGGATTTCATTCCTTCTGGTGCCATACCTATTCGTAGAAAGACAACAATGTCCTCAAGTTTTGGTGGCACCTATTGTTGTAACATGAATAGATGTGCATCCGCATGGTATCTTCAATTTCTTTGTGTTTCTTCTCCCGACCGTATTGTATATTTGGATAAATGGTCTAGTCCGAATTTATTTTCCTTGGTTTTACCACAACCGTGAAATCAAATTCTTGAAATAAAAGCACCCATCTACATATGTGCCCTTGTAGAAAGGACTTGTTTACCAAATACTTCAATTCCATGTGATCTATATAAAAGACAAATGGTGTAGTTAGCAGTACTTCATCAAATTTATGCAAATATATCATTGACAAAGATTTGTGCTCTGTAGTTTTGTAATTTTATCATGCATGAGTCATCTTTCTACTAGAAAAATAGAATAGATGATCTATAATACTTTCTCCATGTTGATCCAACACCACACCAATGGCCATGCTAGAGGCATCCATATATGTACATGGAATGGTTGGTCCCACAAAGCAAAATGTAGAATAGGTGTGGTAGTAAGTTTTGATTTCAATGTCTCGAATGCATGCAAGTTGCGCTCTCCCCAATAGAACGTACCTTTCCCTTTTAGTAACTCTTCCAATGGTGTGGAAAATTTGGCATATCCTTTGATAAAATTTCTGTAATATCCTATGTGACCCAAAATCTACGCACTCACTCGATTAGTAGGCTCTCTTAGGCCTATAACAACTACAACCTTGGCTGGATCAACCAACAAACCTTCCTTGCAGATTATATGTCCTAACATTATTTGGAATGGTGTAGCAAATATGTACTTCTTGATGTTCAAAGAAATACTTAACTATCTACATCTTTCAAACATTAAACGCAGATTGTCACAATGATCCTTAAATAACCCATACACCATCCAATCATCCAAATAAACTCGTAAGAAGTCTTGAATAAACTCTTTGAATTCTTGAACAACTATACATGAAAATACAACAGGCACATTTTTTAGAAAAAATTTATTACAGTATATGTGAAGCTACCCCATTTAGTAGTAAAGTAGTATTTTCCTAATCCTCCCGGGAAATTTGAACCTAATGATACCCAAAAACCCATCCGTAAATGAATAGATTTTGTGCCATGTAACACCTTCTAGTATTTCCTTAGTGAATGGCGTAGGAAAGGGATCGATCACACATGCAACATTCAACTCCTATAGTCCACATAGATCCTAATCCATTTATCCTTCTTTATACTCGATCACCATTGACTAACCCTTTCTAACTCATCAAGGGTTTGATAATCCCAAACTTCAACATTTTGTCAATCTCTTCTTTGACCTGTTCATGTAAGTTAGGTTCATCCTGTAGGGTCTCTTTCTAACTAGGCACGCACTTTTTAAGATTTATCTTCATCTCCCTAATGATTCATGCATGTCTTTAAGTTCATGATACCCTCTTGGGAATAAGTCTTGATAATCTCTTAGTAACTCTATGATTTTTGCCACTTCGAGTTTGACCAATAGTATCTAATTATTACTTCCTTAGGCTCATCATTTTATCCAATTATGGCTTCTTTAGGCTTAGAATCTGAACCAATATTCACCTTCTTTGTCTTTATAGGTTCATGATAGGCGCATGTGGTATTATCTATACAGTTCAAAACCTCACACCTACATGTTGAATGGTTTACATCCATATTTTCTACTTCTTCGTCATCCACTAAGTAGACCATTTTCCCCTTTTCTTTCTCTTCAAGAAGATGCACTCCTGAGTTTCCTTCATCTAATAAATCTTGAAGGAGTTCTTCTACCTTGGCACTATCTCCCATAGTTAAGTACTTTATGACTCTTAATGCTTCTTTCACTGGAGGTTTAGTAGAGAAGAATTCAAACATCTAGGCCATTCCTACAATTAAATCCTACCAATTTCCAGTCTCTCTATGGATTTTTGCATATACATACCAAACACGCAACACCCTTGTAAAGTGGAATAAAACTTGTGCACCCATAGCAAAGGTGGTAAAGCTTCTTGCCCCTCTATCCAAAGTCTCTCACACTTTTGAACGTGGTGTTGAATAGGTTGATTACCATGATAAGTGCATATTTGAGTAGGTGCATTGCTCTTGAAGAACCTAGTAGCAAGAGAAATCCTAATTTCATTCCATCCTACAAGATTATCCTTGTGTGATGTAGCCTAGAATTTGCAAGATAACACCCTAATCGGACACATAATGAAGAAAGAACCATAAAGACTCATGACTAATCCATCATTCTACAACGCATGCTACCCACAAATCTATGAAAGAATGAGCTTAAATAGTAATCATGATTAAACACTAACATGCACTACTCAATTACATAGAATGACACTTAGATTCAGCCAATATCCTCCATCTATTAATAAGTATAGAAGCTCCTTACAGTACTGTCAATTCATCTTAAGGCACATATGAATCTGATACACATATTCATAAATCATACATACATGCCTATATCCCTCTGATACATCATACAAATCTCTCTTTTACTATGCACCTAACCATCATATATATAGGGTGGGGACTTTCCCTTCACCACTTAACTACTCCAGAAATAGGTCGCATGCTATTAATAGCCACACGTCCATTTTTACAATTATAGCCACACATGCAAGTGTGCTATCTATAGCCCTCTTACAGATAACTAAGTGTTCATTCCATTCTTAGCTTGCCTCCATGCATAGACGTTTGAACTTGCTCTTCTAGATATAGACAATGCTTGGCACACACTTCTCTGCATCATTGATGTGTTCCACATGCCATCTTCCAAAAATAGATCCTCATGCCCAAAATCAGCTAAGTCCTGAAATCGAACTACCTTCCACGCGTGGGTCCTTCCTGTCCTTCCGCACCTTCAATCCTGGCCTTCTACCCCGCGGACTCCTTGTGTGATTTTTGCCAAGTATTCTTTGATCAACATTACCCCACACTAATCTCATTGTCATCCCGACAATGGTCATCTCCAAATTTTGAATGAAAGAATATGAATGAAATAATGTTGAAAATCAAGAATTTATACTCAAGAATTTATATGAGGTTATTCAAGCAACCTCCTCAGTATCAGTTTGTAGTATCATCTCTGGATACTCTTCCTTTATTGCAGCCTCCAAATCCTGCCATTCAGTGAGTGCTTGTTCCACTTTCTCTGGGATGTCCACAACTATGGACTCTAACTCATCCCACGTAATTTCCCCTTTCTCATTCTATAGAACCAACACAACACTAGACATGGATGTCATCCTTCCTTCCAAAAGGTCCATCTTCTATGTAATCAGTTTTCCAAGATCTTCCAGCCGAGTTTTGTGTGGCTCTTGTGCTTGTTAGGGCCTCACACTTTTGTTTAACCATTGCCAACCTCTCTGCATGCCCAAGGTCTCATCTTTCATGGCCTTCTAGACCTCATTGGTCTCTTCCAAGGTCTTAATGTTGATGAGCACCTCTGGAGCTATGTGCATATATTCAAAGCTTGATCCGCTTTCTTCAAGACTTCTTGTAATGCCTATAACAACCCTTCATATGATGTGATTTTCCTCATCACTGATGCTTTTTCCCATTTGGCATCCTTCTCTTGATTGTTCTAGCACTTGCATACGTAGAGTTTCATCTTCTAGCACCAAGTCCACCAACTTCCCCACATAGTGTATCACTGAAGGAAATGTTTGTGGTACCTTGGGCTCCAAGTGTGGCCTAGCTCTGATTACATTGTCCCCAATCTCCTCTACGATGCTTATGAATACTTCATTCTTCTTTTATGAAGTCCCTTTCTGTGTTATGCATGCTATCTCCATGTCCTTCATCTTCAGCTCTTCACATGCACAATGCCTTGATTGTGGCAGATTTATCCATGTTCCTTCTGGCCACCTCCATTGAAACTTTCACTAGCGCATTACTGACCTACTCATCTGACATGATAGTAGGCTTTACTATCATGTGTCTAGCCTGGGGTGCCTTCTTTAATCACCTTGACACGCATGACTCTTCACATACATCAAAATCAGGCTCATCCATGTGGGTGTGCATCGACCAGGATAGTTGCTTTCATGTTCGTATGGTCGCCATATCTTCATCCATCAACTCCCAGCCAAATAGATCCTTCTGCGCTATTGTGCTCTGGAAGTGGGTGTGGACAATATTTCTGTGTCCTCTACATACCCCATGGCTAGTGGAATGTGCTCTCCACTCACCCTTCTAGACCTCTGCTGCTTAGGAACTCTAGCTTCCAAATTTGGAGCTTGTGTCTCCATGTCTGTGTTTCTCTGCAGTTGTTTTCCTCTGGTCTTTTCTCTCTTCATCCTTCTCCTTTGTTGCCTCACCATTTTCTTCTATGTGCTCTGGGGGTGTAGGGGATGTAGGCATGCACTCTCCTCAGACTCTTCCACCTCCTCGCTCAACTTCAGCTTCCTCCTTCTTGGCATGGTCACTTCCTTCTGGGGAGAGTCGGGGTGATCTGCACAGAGGTTGGGGTAACACCTTGGGTCCTTGTTCTCCTAAATACCCTTTTAAACCTGTGCTCCCCTTGGACCACATTCAAGTCCTCTTCCTCCCCCTCTTGTGGCTGAGGTGGTGTAATGGCACTCAGCTTCTCTCTAACTTGTAGGATGTTTCCTACCCCTATGCTCCAAGCCACCACTATCTTCGCGCTCTTCCTCCTCATCCTACACTTTGATTTTCTCTAAGAGGGCTTAGGTGCTGGGACATTCTCCATTGTGTGCTTCCCTTTTGGTGGTGCTTGGAAGTGCGAACTCACCTTCCACATATTTTTGTTCTCCATCTTGACTTCAACTAGAGATACACCAGTGCTGCCCCCAAATCTGCTATAACCAAGCTTATTGGCTTGATGTTCAACACTTTAGAAATGATTCTCTCTGTGTAGGCACTGCTCCCGGGGGTATACATACTTCTTCCATAGTGTATGGTAGTCACAGTCTACCTTGTCTGCATTGAATTTTAATCTGTGCGTGTTGGTAAACCTATGAATAGACTCCTGAAAATACCTTGCAGTGAAGGCATAAGGTAACTTGCACCAAGGGCTCCAAGTTCCATCCTTCATTGGAAAGCATGATGATGTAGAAATGTTGGTATACAACAAACTAAACTTGCTTTCCTACCACTACTGGTAGGTCCTTTGGTATGTGTCATTCTTCTCCAAATGTCACATGGAGCCTATCATACCACTTCTCCACCCTTTGTTTCACCTCATCTGTCATAGTCCCCTTACATAGATATTTGTTGAATCTTTCAGCTGGGGACTTGTTCTCCATGGGGTATTCCCATATTTTCTCCTTTGGTCCATCTGGTACTCCAATTTCCATGAAGACCAGTGATAGGAGAATAGCCCCAAAGCTGATCTTCCCTCTGTGCACTTCTTCCTCGACTATTTTCTCTGTAATATAGCCAACAATGTTGTATATTGTCCCTTCCACATCTTCCATGCCACATGTAACCACATGGTGTTTACCTACGACCACCACTCCTGATCATTTAACTTGGTAACCAAGTGTGTTGTAGCTTGTACAACTGGACAATTCTTGAATTTGTCGATGTCCATTCCACACAGACCCTTCAGGTATCCCAACTCCTGTTTGGTCTTCAAAATCATGGCTTTATCTGTGAGGTCACTTTTTATATCTTCTCCTGTGGCCTTCAGACCTATCACTTGATGAAACAAGTGTAGACAAAATTCTAACTCTGTGTCTTGCAAAGTAGAAGTAGTCTTCATGAACCCTGCTCATGAGCCACTGGTACAAGGGCTCATATTTCCCAAAGTATGGCAGCTCATACAACTGATATACCCCTAATTTTCTTCAAGATATTTTCACCCGCATCATCATATATCAGCATGTCATCTCACCGTGTGTTTTTTTGGTTCTAACCATGAGTAAGGAGTCGAGCTCCTTTTTTTCTCTGACGTCTCGTATGATTATATTCACTCACCTTACTTTTTCTAATGGGTGAATCCCATTCTTGGCCAATAATAACCCCTTATGGGTATTGCATCTCTGAAAAATGACTTTTAGGTGCAATCTCTTCCTCCTCAATGACCACCTTCTTCTTTTCTTTTGCTGCTACTTGCAAGATGCCTTCTTTGGTGCCATTTTTACCTTGCCAATGTCTCCTCTTCACTCCTACAACTATGTGAATCAAACCCTAGCTCGATCCAACTCTACCCTAGGTGGAAACCTTGTAACCTAACTCTTCTCTATCTCCTTTCTTTGCTCTCAAACCCTTCACCACCAGGGATGCAAGCTTCTTAAAGCACAGATCTAGTTGTCACGCTTGATTTCACACCCTTCACACCTTAATTCGATCACTCGGCTCTTCGCACTTGGCTCTTCTCTCAAATATTCTTAGTTGCAATGGTAAAAATGAATCCACATCCCTTCCTTATATAATTTTTTCAAATTTTGATGCATTTATTACTCCTCACCTACCAAATATCCCTTCATTCATTGACCAAATCCATTTGTTCCACACGGTACATCTCCACACCTAGCTATAACCTTCTAGCGTGCCTTCCTACCTTTTGGTCACAAACTTCTCTTTAGCGCGCACTCCTGTGCCCGAGTACCTCATCACTTTGCACCTTCTCTTGGTAGCTATCATGGCCTCCACTTACCTCACGTTATATTGTTCCTTCATCCATCTTCATCCTTGGTCACCTTTTGAGAAGCAATCCCTTTAAAGCACACCTGTAGCAGCTTATTTCTTTCACCTTTCAAGTCCCTCAGTCCTTTTCTTGGATAACAACAACCACCCCACACTAAAGGTATGTGCAGTCCTCTACATGCATAAAAATTCTTCATATAGTAATTAGCTTCATGCATGCACAAGCACACTTATTACACAAACAACAACTAAATTGACAAAGCATAACGACAATAAAGGAAATACATTAAAGAAATACCAAATTGAAAACCTAGACTAAATGGCAACACTACCTTATTACAAACACCAAGAAGACTTATTTATAGTAGGGCTTCAGCCTACTCCCATTAAAGTAACTAGGTAGCCATGTTCCATCAAGTGCTTCTAACTGGCATGCACCTGAGTCAAGTATAGAGGTTATAACATACGGCCCCAACCAGTGTACTTTGAGCTTGCCTGGATGGTGCAAGAACTTTGAGTCATAAAGAAGAACCATTTGTCAATCTCTCAAACTTTTATCTCTTATGTTTTTGTCATGCCATGCTTTCTTCTGGCTTTTTCCTACTTTTGACTCCATCGTGCTTATGGCTCGGTGCTCATCCAGTTGAATCATCTTTTCAATCCATTCTTCTAAAGCTTGTTCATCAGCTAGACCTCCAGTATGCGTGCATGCAAAGAAGGTAACATAAATTCTATAGGAAGAACAACTTCCACTGCCAAACACCAATTGAAATGGTGTGGCTTTATTCAATCTCTTGTAAGTTGTTCTATATGCCCAAAGCATAGCTGACACCTTGTCATCCCAATCCTTTCTTCCAACATCACATATTTTTGTCAAAGTCTGGCCCAAAATTTTGTTGAAAGCCTCAATGAGTTCCATTTTCCTGAGGATGGTAAGGTGTAGTTTTGTGGTGTGCAACCATAAACTCATCTAATAGGATCTGATGGTCTCATTCAAAAAGTGTGTACCTCTATCACTTGTCAAGCTTAGAGGACATCCATATCATGTAAGAACATTCTCCCATAGAAACCTAGTTATTGTAGTTGTCATACAGTCTTTGGTAGGTGCTACTTCTGCCCACCATGTGAGATAATCTATGCAAGTAATGATATAGCGTGATCCAGTCCTACGTGTGGCTGGTGAAATAGGTCCTACAAAGTCAATGGCCCATTTCTCAAATGGTTCAACACTAGTAATTGGTCTCAAAGGCATCTCATCTCTTTGCCCTAGTTTTCCTAGGCACAATGATCACATGCCTTGCAATAGTCTTTACAGTCTTTATACAATGTCTCCCACCATAATCCAACAATT
The DNA here is from genome assembly GCA_018340775.1 of Taxus wallichiana var. yunnanensis. Classification (NCBI taxonomy): domain Eukaryota; kingdom Viridiplantae; phylum Streptophyta; class Pinopsida; order Cupressales; family Taxaceae; genus Taxus; species Taxus wallichiana. The sequence continues at coordinate 791,935,145 of CM031242.1, forward strand.
AAGATCTTCCGAGTAGTCACATCACCTACATAATGGCCTCCTACAATACCACCATGAGCTTCTTCCATGATATCCTTGTGCTCATGCTCTAACACACAACAACGTAATACTTCATCTCTACCTAACTTGTAAAGGTCACCACTGATTAACATAAATGGTGCCACGCATATAGCAAGCTGCTTCTTTTCTAATGATTTCATCCCTTCTGGTGCCATACCTATGTGCGTAGAAAGACAACAATGTCTTCTAGTTCCGTGGGTGCTCATTGTAACATGTATAACTATGCATCGACATTGTTTCTTCAATCATTTGTGCCTCCTCTCCCATATTGATTCTAGATAAATGGTCTGGTCCAGAGTTGCTTTTCCCTAGTTTCACCACAACTGTGAAGTCAAATTCTTGAAATAGGAGCACCCATCTACATATGCACCCTTGTAAAACTTGGCTTATTTACCAAGTACTTCAATGCCATGTGATCTGTATAAAACACAAATGGTGTTGCTAACAGGTACTATCAAAATTTGTACAATGCATAAATCATTGACAAAGCTTCATGCTCTGTAGTTGTATAATTCCGTTCAACAGGAGTCAACTTCCTACTAGCAAAAAAAATTGGATGATCAATAATACCTTCACTAGGTTGAGCTAACACAACGCCAATGGCCATACCAGAAGCATCCACATGTACATGAAATGGTTTATCCCATGATGGAAAGCGCAGAATGGGCACGGTAGTAAGTCTCTCTTTTAATATTTCAAATGCACACTTTTGGTTCTCCCCAATAAAATGTACCTTTCCCCTTCAGTAGTTCTTCCAAGGGTGTTGCAATTAGCATACCCTTTTATAAACTTTCTATAATACCTGTATGACCTAAGAATCCACACCTCACTTTGACTAGTAGGCACTTCCAGGCCTAAAATGACTGCAACCTTGGCTGGATCAACTAACAAACCTTCCTTACAGATGATATGTCCTAACAGTATCCCAAATGGCATAGCAAATATGCACTTCTTTATATTCAAAGAGATACTCAATTATCTGCATCGTTCAAACATTAAGCGCAGATTGTCACAATGGTCTTTCACAAGCCCATATATTGTCCAGTCATCTAGGTAAACTTGTAAGAAGTTGTGAATAAAATATTTGAATGCCTAAACAACTATTCACGAGAATACAGCAGGCACATTCTTCAATCCAAAAGGCATTACAGTATAGGTGAAACTACCCCATTCAGTTGTAAATGTTGTCTTTTCTTGATCCTCCTAAGCTATCTAAACTTGATGATACCTAGAAAATCCATGTCTATGAAAGAATATATTTCACACCCTGCAACTCCTTCTAGTATTTCCTCAGTGAAAGGCATAGGGAAGGATCTGATGACATGCAACATTCAACTCCCTATAGTCCACACATATCCTAATCCACCATCCTTCTTGATACTGATCACCATTGGGCTAACCCATTCTGACTCATCAAGGGGCTTGATAATTCCAGATTTCAACATTTTATCAATTTCTTCCTTTACCTTTTCACACAAATTAGGATTCATCCTGTAGGGTCTCTTTCTAACTAGCCATGCACCATCCTTAAGTTTGATCTTCATTTCCCCAAGTGATTCATGTACACCTTTAAGTTCATGATATCCTCTAGGGAATAAGTCCTGATAATCTCTGAGTAATTCGATGATCTTTGCTACCTCCGAGTCTGACCAGTAATCTCCAATTATGGCCTCCTTAGGCTCAGCCTCCAAACCTATATTCACCTTCTTTGTCTTCATAGGTTCATGGTAGGCACGTATGTCCTTGTCTGCATTGTCCAAGACCTCACGCACCCCCCATGTGAATGCTCAATATCCAAGTTTTCAACTTCCTCATCATCCACGATGTAAACCATCTTTCCTTTTTCTCTCTCAAGGCAAGTGCACTCAAGTAGTTTGGAGTCTATTTCTTCTTCCTTTTCAAAACATGCTCTAAACTCTGTCTCACTGAATAATTCTTGAATATGTTCTTCTACTTTTGCACTATCTCCCATAGTTAAGCACTTGAAAATTTTAATGCCTCTACTACTGGAGGTTGAGTCGAGAAATAATCAAATGTTTGAATCATACTTGCAGTCAAATTTTTCCAGTTCCCAGTTTCTCTATGTAGTTCTGCATATACATACCAAGCACATGTGCATCCTTGGAGTGTGAAATAAAATTTATGCACCCAGAGTGATGGTGGTAATGCTTCTGTCCTACTGTCCAGAGTCTCTCACACTATGCTTGAATGTGATGTTGAATAGGTTGATTACCATGATAAGTATAGATTGGTGTAGGTGCTTTGTTCCTTATAAACCTAGTAGATAAAGCTATTCCAATCTCTTCCCAGTTTATAAGATTATCTCTGTGGACTACCCACCAGCGTGTTGTTGTCCCATAGTAGTGTATATACTAGCATCTCTCTCCTTGTAATTGGATCTACCCACTGCATTTCCATTTCCTTCAGAAAGGCATGCAGAGCTTTTGTCCTATATACCATGGTACTTGTACTTCCTATCCATCATATTGAATGAAATCTATTCATGCACATGACCATGCTTTTCACCTCACCCCGACTAATTCATATGTACCATGAGCCCAATTATCACAAGCAATACTCATAGTGTCACTAATAGAATGAGAATCCTCCCACTTTGTAGAATGCCTTCTTTTGATGGCTCGTTGACCTCTGGGTCCTGAATAGTGCATACATAGACTCTGTTTAAGTCCTCCTCATTGAGAGGCTCAACATAGGGTGTAGACTTCCCATCTGTCAATGGAATCACAACCCTCTCCTCCTTGTTTTCAAAGCTGATATATCCCTTATTGAATCTCAAGTCAACATTATTTACATAACACCAAGGGCATCCAAGCAAGGCTGGAAAATTGTCTACTTCTACAAGTGCTAATACCTCAAAATCCCCAGTAAACTTGGCCCCTTGTATAGTTATAGATGCATCCTTCAACACTCCTATGGGGGTGGCCTTAGTCTAGTTTGCCATGAACAACACATTAGATGATGGCTGTAATGGAGGCCTCCCCATTTGTACCCAAGCATCTAATGTCAACACATTTACTTCCACACTATATCGATCAATATGTTGCTCAATAGCCACCCATCCACAACAACATTCAAAGTAATTTCCTTGTCATAATCAATGCTATCAGGGGGAAGATTTGCATGTAGAATCTATCATCCGGTCTCAAGACTTGTGCGTGGAGTGTTCCCTTTCAACCAACTTCCCAATAGTGGAATAATGTTCTCTTGGTGCAACATCTTGCATACCTCCCGCAGATCATCGATATCAGTTTGGACTATCTCTAACACTTTCTTTTGTTCCTTTAGGTATTGTATCTCACCCTAAAGATTCCTTAGCACTTCCATGGTATCTTGGTAAACTTCTTTCTGATGAGCAGGATCTAGATACCTCACGTGTAAAACTTCCTCCTTGGTAATCATAGGCTTCTGATGCAATGCCTCTCACGCATGCATGCAACTTCAGCGTGTGTAGTGATCTTTACTGTCAATGCCTCAGGTCCTTCTGTTATCTTGGGCATCCATTGGTCTTCTACCGTGCTAGATTCTAACCATCCCGATGCCTTTGTTTTCTTGCTTATGTTGTTTACTCAGATGCTCATATAAGTCTGGGCACTCTTCATAGCTATGGTTCTTCCCACAAAAAGAACATGCATTGTTTACGAGGACATTCACACCTATAGTGATCGGGGATCCACATGTATAACATGTTCCATGAGGAAACTCTCCTCTTCCTCCACCATGGCCTCATCCTCCATATCCACCACGATATCCATGTCCTCTTCCATGACCTCCTTCAAAACACCCCTCATTCTGTCATAGCGCATTTGATTATGATCCCGATCCTGGTGCTCATTCCTGCCCTTAGAATTATCTTATTATACTTGTCTGTCGTACTCCAATGTCTATAGCATCATGGATCTGACCAATCAATCGACAATCCTCAGTATCATGGGTCATGGACCTATAAATCTTGCAAAAGCAAGATACATTCTTCCTTATCACGCATGTTGTAACAAAGGACAGTGACTAACATCATGATTCAAATGGAAAATTTCACAGTCCAATAATAATGAATGTACAGATCTGTGAGGACAACTATCCTTGGTGTGACCTTCCACTTCACAATCTGTACACCAAATTCTGAGCATGTTTCATGGGCTGAATTTTTGATAGCTTTTCTAACTACTTTGTCCATAGCTGCAATCTATGTGCCTCTAGAAATGGACTAACACCAGTGTCAATGCTCCCAACTACCTCAGCATGCAAAGCTACTTCCAGTGCTTCACGTGGATCCATGTATGTCTTATGTGACAATGCCCTCCTAAAAGGTGTAATCAATCCTCCAATGAACCATTATGCATGTTGGCTAGTGTGTATATCATAAGACAACTTAGATAGAAGTGTCTTAAAATGAGCATCATACTCACGTACACTTTTAGTAGTGCCTTGCTTGATATCTTTGAGTGCACTTATACTCTTATGCTCAAACTCAGGAATATGGAACTCTTTTAAGAAAGCATCCCTCAGTGCTGCATAATCCATGCAAGTTTGATCAGGGTCAAATTTCCTATACCATTGTGTGCGCCCCCTGTAATGTAGTAGTGAATTGACTTGCCTTTCACTCAAGCAGCTATAATCCCCTTAGCGTGCCACAAAATTTCACACATATGCACATGTTTGGCAGCATCCTCTATACCTCTATACTTTGGGAGATGAAGGACATCTCCATATAGATATTTTATGGTTGTTGTGGACCTTGACCACCTGATCCAGAACCCCTTGGGTTTCCTCTGCCTCTAGAACCACTAGATCCACCAGAACTAGAACCACCTATACCTCCTGATCCTCCACCTTGTAGCTAGAGTAGGACCTATAGATGTACTCCCTTGTGCTCTGATAGTAGTACTATACTAAACCCCTACATTCTGTGAGGTAGCTCCACTTCCAGAGGTGAATCCAACATTCTACGTGCTCACATTCTATGTGGATGACATGCCCAAGAATGCTCCTCCATATAACATTGAAGTTGTCTGTCCTGCCATTGATGTACTTGATCCTGGCTTACTCCTGCTCTCCTACTTCCCAAGTTAGCTTGTTGAGTACTTGTCATACTAGATACTGAAAAACCAAGTGCAAAGGCTAGGTCACTAGGTGGATTAAGATGCGCACCTATGGCCCAAGTAGTCTCTTTGGCATACTTCCATGTGAGGCCGAGAAGGGATCTCTATCATGCTTTCCAAGATGGGGAGTTCTGATGCTCTGCTCCACATCCTCTACATGAGCCATAAATCCTTCACGAGCCATCTCTCTCCTCAATGCCATACTTTTTGCAACGGAACATTTCTTCTCTATTTCCCTCTCATGCCTCATTATACTTAAGCCACCTTTCCTCTCTCTCTTTTCCTCCACTAGGTCCACCATCTTAATACCAAACTTGTTCCTGCCTTCGCGTGTGGTGAAGTTTAGTTGGCCATCGGTTTACTCTCTAGGTTCAAAGTTACCATCAAGATCTTGATCACCAGTGGAATACCATGCAAATATGTTCCTCTTGGATACCTCAAAAACTAAATTCAGTGACCTCTGGGCAAGAGTACGTCGAAATTGAATATTCTAGAATATAACTATTTAGAACACCATGAAACCACGTATCCACCACATGAGTCCAAATTAGATCAACATCATAAAGAGCCTGAAATTCTTCCTTGTGTCCAAACAAGTGCATGATATCTCCAATTCCACTGAGATGCATAAGTCATAAGCCACTCATAAAGTTCTCTGGAAAGATAGCAAAAAATCTCTCATATAAGTTGTTATACAGGTTTTGTTCTACCCAAGTGTGTTAAACTCAAATCCACTTTAAACCATCATGCATATTCTTCCTCTAGATCATGTATCCATTCCTCAATACTTGCTAGAGTTAACGGTACGTCTTCATCACGAACCATCCTAAAAACAACTGAAAAAGAGGTCCCAGAAATGAAACCAATGATGCAGCCTAGAATTTGTAAGATAACACCCTAGTCACATTGGCACATCACTCAGCCTAGACTGAGCACTCACCCAAAGCGTGCAAAGGTACCAGGTCCCTCTTTAGGGTTGTTGTAACAAGATGACACATAATGAAGAAAGAACCATAAAGACTCATGACTAATCCATCATTCTACAATGCATGCTACCCACAGATCTATGAAAGAACGAGCTTAAATAGTAATCATGATTAAACACTAACATGCACTACTCAATTACACAGAATGACACTTAGATTCAGCCAATATCCTCCATCTATTAATAAGTATAGAAGCTCCTTACAGTACTGTCAATTCATCTTAAGGTGCATATGAATTTGATACACATATTCAGAATCATACATACATGCCTATATCCTTCGATACATCATACAGATCTCTCTTTTTACTATGCACCTAACCATCATATATATAGGGTGGGGACTTTCCCTTCACCACTTAACTACTCCAGAAATAGGTCACATGCTATTAATAGCCACATGCCGTTTACAATTATAGCCACACATGCAAGTGTGCTATCTATAGCCCTCTTATAGATAACTAAAGTGTTCATTCCATTCTTAGCTTGCCTCCATGCATAGACACCTATCATGTGTTCCAAATCCGCCTCATGCCTTGACTAATCTCTGAACTGCCTTCCACACATGGGTCCTTCCGCGCCTTTAATCTTGACGGCCTTACACGTAGACTCCTTATGTGATTTTTGCCAAGTATTTTTGATCAAAATTGTGGGCTACCCCCAGCGTTCTTATGTCCTACTTAGTTGTATATGCTAGCATATTTCTTCTTTCCAATGGGTCTATCCATTATTCCTCCATGGTGCGTAGGAATACCATAGGATCTCCTTCTCTGGTGTAACAAGGTACCGAGTTGTTACCTATCCTCCTGACATAACATGGTTTTCTTCCCTTAGGAAATATGCTCTTGACTTCATGCCCTACTAACTCATAAGTGCTATGAGCCCAATTATCACAAGCAACACTTGTAGTATCGCTAATATACTGTGCATCCTCCCACTAAATTATTTCTTCTTTAGATGGCTCAAGCACTTCTGGATCCCGGATGGTGCGTACATAAATTCTATTCAAGTCTTCTTCACTCAATGGCTTAACATAAGGAAAATTTTCCATCTGTTAAAGGGATAATAACTCTTTCCTCCTTGTTTTCAAAACTGATATAACCCTTGTTGAACCAAAGATCAAAATTATTTTCATAGCACCAAGGATGCCCCAATATAGCTGGAAAGCTATCTCGAATCTGCAAAACTAAAACCTTAAAATCTCCAGTGAACTTGGCTCCTTGTATGGTAATGGATGCATCTTTCAAAACTCCAATGGGAGTGGCCTTAGTCTGATTAGCCATGAACAATACATTAGAGGATGGCTGCAATGGGGGTCTTCCCATTTGTACCCATGCATCCAAAGTAAGAAAATTGACTTTTGTGCCTGTATCAATCAATATATTACTCAATAACCACCCATCCACAAAAACATTCAGAGTGATTTCCTTGTCATAATCTAGGCTATGAGGGGGAAGATTTGCATGTAGGATCTTTCGTTTAGTCTCAACACTTGCGTGTGGAGTGTTTCCTTTTAACAATTTCCCTAATAGTGGAATGATATTCTCCTAGTGCAACAATTTGCACACTTCTCTCAAGTCATCTACATCAGTCTGATTATCTCTAATGCTTTCTTTTGCTCCATCTTCTATGATTGCTCCTTTAAATATTGTATTTCACCTTGAAGATTCTTGAGTACCTCCATGGTTTCCTAATAAACCTCCTTTTGATGGGTAGGGTCAGGGTACCGTGCATGAAGAACCTCCTCCTTAGTGATGGTAGGATTTTGCTATAATGCTTCTCTAGCACATGCCACCTCAGCGTGGGTCGTGATATTTACTTACAACACCTCAGACTCTACTTCCAACTTAGGCATCCACTAATTTTCCATAGCACATTATATCCTAACCATCCCTACACCTTTGTTTTCTTGTTTATGTTGCTTGCTAAGATGCTCATACAAGTTTGGGAACTCCTCATAGCTATGACTCTTTCCACAAAAAGAACATGTAATATTCTGGGGACATTCACGCCTGTAGTGGTCAGGAGATCTACAAGTATAACACGTTCCATAAGGGAACTCACTTCTTCCACCACCACGACCTCATCCTCCAAATCCCCCATGGTATCCTCACCTCTTCCATGACCGCCTTCAAAATGCCCTTCATTCCGATCATAGCATTTCTAATTGTGATCCCGGTCCTAATGCTCGTTCTTTCCTTTAGAGTTATTTGATACTCTTATCTATCATACACTAATATCTATAGCATCATGGATTTGACCAATCAGTCGGAAGTCTTCCGTGTCATGAGTCATAGACCTGTAAATTTTACAGTAGTATGAAATGTTCTTCCTTATCATGCGTTGTAGTAAGGGACATGGGCATAGCATCATGGTTTAATTTTCATATCTCACAATCCAAAGTTAGAACGAGTGAATTGATCTGCAGGACAACTATCCTTTGTGTGATCTTTTACTTCATAATCTGTGCACCAAATCCTTGTGCACGTCTCATGTGATGAATTTACCAATAGTTTCTCCAATTTCTTTTCCATAACTATGATTTGTGCTTCTAAAAATGGGCTCACCCCGTTATCTATGCTTCCAAATTCCTCAATGTGTAAGGCTAATTCAAGTGCTTCACATGTATCATTATATGTCTTATGTGATAATGCCCTTCTAAAAGGGGTAATCAGGCCCCAATGAACCATTGTGCATGTTGGCTTGCGTGTATGTCATAAGAAAGCTTAGATAATAGTGTTAAAATGAGCATCATATTCTCCGACACTTTCATAGTGCCTTGAATAATATCCTTGAGTAAACTTATACTCTTCTACTCAAACTCAAGGATGTGAAATTATTTAAAGAATGCATCTTTTAAAGATGTATAATATACGCAAGTCTGATCAGGGTCAAACTTTTTGTACCAGTTGTGTGCGCACCCTTGTAATGTAGTAGCAAAATTGTCTCTCCTACGCTCAAAATCCATTATTCCTTTTGCATGCCATAGTATTTCACACATATGCACATGTTCAGTAGTGTCTTCTATGCCCCTATACTCTTGAAGACAAAGAGACATATCCATGTAAATATTCTAGGGTTGGTGTGGACCTTTCCCACCTGATCCAAAACCTCCTATGTTTCCTCGGCCTCCAAAACCACTTGACTTTCCGGAACTAGAGATACCTATGCCTTCGATCCTGAACCTATAGCTGGGGTTGGACCAAAAGATGTGCTTCCCTGTGTCCTAATAGTAGAACTGAACTATACTTCGACATTTTGCAATGGATTACTATCCCGAAGATAGTCCAAAAATTTGTGTGCTTGAACTCTACGTAAATGATACACCTAAAAAGGTACTCCCATATAACAATGAATCCATTTTTTCTACCATCATTGTGCCTCTTATAAGACTCACTCCTACTCTTCCACTGCATGAATTAGCTTGTTGATTATGTGTTGTATTAGATACTTTGGAAAAAGAAGGGCAAGGTTGCCACATGGATTCTCGATGCACACCTGTGGCCTAGGTCATCTCTACTGGAGTGCTTCTACGTGAGGCCAAGGAGGGTTCCCTATCATGTTTTCCCAAATGGGGAGTTCCTAAGGCTCAAGTTCCACGTCTTCGGCATGAAATTCCACTCCTTCCCGAACTATCTTTCTCCACAACACCATTTTATCTGTAACCTCCCGCTGCTTCTCTACCTCCCTCTCGTGTGCCTCATTATACTTAATCCACCTTTCCTCTCTCTTCCTTTCTGTTGCTAGGTCTACCATCTTTCACCAAACCTCCTACCCCCGCTATGTGTGGTGAGCTTTAGTTAGCCATCGGTTTACTCTCCAAATTCAAAGTTACCATCAGGATCTTGATTGCTAGTGGAATTCCTTATAGGCGAGTTCCCATTGATATCATAAAAATTGTAATTCAGCTACTTAGGAATGAATAAGTGGACATTGAGTACCCCAAGATATAACAATTCAAAACACCACGAACCACATATCCACAGTGTGAGTCCAAATTAGATTAGCATCATAAAGGGCCTGAAATTCTTCCTACGTACAAACAAGTGTGTGATACCTCCAATTCCACTTAGATGCATAAGCAATCAGCCACTCATACAATTCTACTAGAAAGATAGTGAAAAAGCTCTCATATAAATTTTCATACAAATTTTGTTCCACCCACACGTGTGCATTAAGCTCGGATCCAGTCTTTGAACTATAATGCATATTATTCTTCTAGATCATGTATCCACTCCTCAATACTTGCTAAGGTCAACTGGTATGTCTTCATTGCGAACCATCCTAAAAACAACTGAGAAAGAGGTCCCAGTAACAGAACCAATGATACAACCTAGAATTCACCAATACAAGCCTAGGTGCACTGACACATCACTCAACCTAGATTAAGCACTCACCCAAAGCATACAAAGGTACCAGGCCCTCTTTAGGGTTGTTGTTGTAGGATGTTAGCATGATGAAGACTTAAAGCATTCAGATCTATTCCTAATATATCATTCTATAGTGCATGTTCAGATCTAGATCTAGAGAATAACTAACTTAAAAGATAACCATGATGAAATCAAGCATGCAACACTGAACTATAATCATGATAACACTTTGATTCAGTCCATAATATTCATTATATTAAATTTAGTAATACACATAAGCTTCCTTACAATAACAATAGTATACGCTCATGCACATATCAAATTTGGCAGCATAATCTCACTATAACATAGTTCTCACACTTTCTCTATGCTACACAGTTCAATACATATTTATAAGGGTGGGGAATTTCCCTTCACCACTTATCTAATCCAAAAATAGGTCACATGTTATTATTATCCACGTTTCATTAAAAAAATAGCCACACATGCAAGTGCGCTAACAATAGCCAATGCGTGATGCACAAATCTTTGACCGGTTTGTGTGCTCCACATGCTACCTCCAAAAATAGATCCTCATCTTGAAAATGGATAATTCGAACATGTTTACATTCTTCACGCGTGATCCTCTCTAATACTCTCACACCTTTGAATATGCTCTGTTATCTTACGTGAACCTTCTAAATGTCCTTTCTTTAAGTGCCAAATTTGTATTGACCAACAAATGTGGTGTTTGAATTTTAACTAGATATGTGGGTAAAAGACATAAAACTTAGGTATGGGGAGGGCCAAATGTAGGGTAAGTAGGTGGTAAAATGTATTATATGCAAAATTTGGGGGAATTTTAGAGTAGTATTTAGGTGTTTTTGTTAAAAAAATTAAAATATGAGCGTCGGGGTTCGGCCCTAGGGAGGAACCCGGTGGACTCGACGTCGGTTGAGGTTAGGCCAACGTTAGTGAGCTAGCCGATGTCCAGTGGGGCTAAATGGGGACTGGGTACCGATTAGGGTGACCGGTGTCGATTCTTGTTAAAAGTGGATAAGGCCTAAAAATGGGGGTTAGGATGGAAAAATAGAGAAGAGTAGGATAGTTGAGTGTTTGGGAGTACGATGGAAAAATAGAGAAGACTAGGGGTTTAGAAGTAAAGAATTGGGTGGATTTAGAGTTAATGTAGGTGTGGGTGAAGGTTAGGTTGCCCCAAGTATGGGTGGGTAAATTAGTGAAGGAGTGAAAAAAGTGAATTAGAATAAGTATAAATGTTTAGGCAAGGTAGAATATATGGTAGGTGAGTAAATGGGGTAGTAGGTAGTTAGGCTAGTAAAATCGCAGGTGGGGTGTGATTATGTAGGATAGAATAAATAATTGAAAGGGCTAGGTGATTTACATGTGTAAATGGTAATTATGCAAGTGCGTTAATAGTTGACTATGTGAGACAAGGTGTGCCACCTCTTTTGGTACATATGTGGCCTACTATTACAGATGAAGAGTGGTCACATATGCAGGATGTTGGGCTCGGTGATGTGAGGTGATACCACCACACCATATGAGATCACGAGTTGGATGGTCTCTCTCATTGATAGATGTGACTCATCAACCAAAACCTTTCATTTATCTATTGGTGAGATGAACATCAAGTTGGAGGGTGTCTACAATATTTTGAGGCTGTCGATTGTTGGAGAGCCTCTCTATCATATTTCTTCAAAGAAAGTTAGTTGAGCCTAGAGTGACAATATTTGGTGAGGTGATGATTAACTTGAGATACCACAGTGCTAGCATAAGTTACGAGGATTATGTCGTTACACGTCCTCTGGAGACTAGATTGGTAGTTCTGATGATGGTAGCAGTGGGATGCTATGCTCTCCCAGATTCAAAGGGTGGAATATTTCCTCGGGCCTTGATGGGTGTCTTAGAGGATTTGATAGATAAGTGAGTGTGTTTTACATGGTATCTAACCTATTTGGTATAGTTGTATAGAGAGTTTTGGGCGTATCAAAGGATTTGGTGATTTGGTATTTATTGCACTTATCTACTACATTATTGGGCATATGAGCACATAGTATGTGTGCACCCACATGGACTTCCACTAAAGGATTGGCATGTGGGGGTGTACGTGTATGTATACAATAGGTGGGTACCAAAGTGGGGGCACATCCACAAGTGGAGGAGGCATCACAAGATGTGACATACTATCAACGGATATTAGAGGGATTATATGCTTTGGATATTATATAGAGTTTGTATGTGGATTTTCCTTCCCATGGAGGCACGACAAAGGAGCCGGATGGGTTAAGTGCTGATTATTAGGTGGATACGAGAGATGGAGGCACGGAGAGCATGAGATGATACCATTGGATATGGATATGATGATTTAATACTTGGTGGGATGATCATGAATTTCTTAACTTAACTTGATTGTTGTAGGGGTGTGATTTACATTGTAATATTTAATATGGTTGATTAGTGACTAATTTTCTCATAGAGAGACTTCTCACATGCTTTTTATATGTAGATAATCAATTCGGAAGAGTTGGAAACCTATTTACTTATTAGTGGAAGGTTATTACTAACTTGTGCATAGCTATCTATAACTTATTGGCACGAGTAGACAATTATTTTATGCTTGTTGATGTAGGTATGAGGATCATAAGACTAAGGTGGAGCTATTTGACAAGCCTTTATTTTGAAATGTGAGACCACTTAGCAAGAAGACTCATTTCTTGCATATGCATCTTGCTCATAGTTGTCTAATGGTTGTGGCAAAAAAAACATGTGTTTTAAAGACTAGGCATTATTTGATGATCTACTAGTAAGAAAATCATCCCCCTTACATAAAAATAGACCCCCCACAACAAGTTGTAGATTTGAAACAATTTTCAATGAAAGTAATAGTGAAAATCCTCTCTCGGGTTTACTAGTGAGGGTTTTACCGATTCGAGCTAGGGCTTAGTTTTTGGATACAAAAACATTGAATACAACCTTGAAACTTGGAAATATTAATGATAAGAGAGTGTACTAAGAAATTAAAGAAAGAAATTTTACTTTCCATGGTTGAGTTGAAAGAGTTTCTTGGCAGGTTTGGGGAGGAAGAAAATATAGTCATAAGGCTAATAAGGAGTGATTAAAAAAGAATTGTACCTTTCCTTGGATTAAACTAATGAAAATTTTAAGAAATGGTAAAAATATTATTGGGTGCTCAAAAATCCCCTTATTGTGCATTGAAAATTCCTACAAATCAAGATAAGCTTGTGATTTACTTTAAGAAAACCTAGTGAGGGTTTAAGGTCAAGATTTACAAAAGTGAAGTAGAGGGAGTTGTAGGAAGAGTTGTGATCCAATATTTTAAGAGCACCTTAGAAACACAAAAAGGCAACTAATGAAACTCTTAAAACTCTTTGGGTGCCTTTATATTGTTCTACTCATGCTTGAGGCAAAGACTACATGTCTTAAGGGCTTAAATTACAATATTAGAGCAAACTTTAAAAAGGTGAATTCTTGAGTTGTTTTGAGAAAGATGATGAATTTATAACATGTATACTGAGTTTTGGAAGATCAAATTTGCATCCTTGATCTAAGAAAGATAGTAAGAACAAAGATTTGGCTTATTTGGTAAATTGTGTTAAGAGGACTGTTTCTCTCATTTTGAACCACTAAGACAAGTTGTGTTGACATTGTGGAAAGTATGAAGAGAAGGATAAGATGTCAATTAATCCATTCATGATAATATTTTATTTATTGTAAGTTCTAAGCCATCTTGACAGCAGAATTTATGATTTTTTTAGTGTTTCTCTCCATCATTTTTGGTATCGGATCTTGGGATATTATTGAAGTTGCTTTAATGATTGAAATTTGATATTTTTGTGGCTAACAAGTGTAATTATGGATTATGTGTGTGAATAAAGTGACGGGTTAAGAGAATAAGTGAAGTGAAAGAGGTTGAGAAGAGAGAGTGAGTAGACACCAATAGATCAGTGGTAATCCTAGGTTAGGTGTAAAGAGAAAAAAAAAAGAGATGTTGGGCCCCAGAATATTTGGCCAAGTACAAGAAGGTGTGTGGGCACATGGGACCTAGTTGAAGAAGGGTGGTGAGTTAAAGGTGCGCAGGGAAGAGTTCTAGCAGGGTTTTGTAGAACATACAATGCACACATGCAAGGTAAGACAAGTTTTTGAATTAGCCTTATTCGGCATCCCAGGAAGCACACGAGAAAAGCGTGACCCTTCTAGCATATGAAGTGGATAAGGTGCTAGCCTGAGATACTGTGGGATCAAAAATGGAATATTCCATGCATGTGATGGAAGGTTCTAGAAGAGCATCATTGCACAAAGTGGAGAGCTCGGATCAAAGGAGGCATGCTCCATTGGAGGACCACTTGGACACTTGGCAGTGACCAATTACCTCAAAAGGCATGGCGGTGAAGGCAAGAAGGCTATATATTGAGGGGTGAGGATAGTAGAAAGGGGAAAAGGATAGATACATAGATTCATCTTGGGAAATTGGAGCTACTAGGAAAGAGGCGAAGCCCTATATAAATACCATGGAGGATTATATGGGTTGGGATTAGGAAAATATAGGAATCATGGCATACTTACGAGGATGGGTCTGCATTCATCTCTATAATATGAGGGACATAATGTAGCTCTGATGTATGACTTTTCTTTGCAATGTTTATATGGGTTTGTTATGACTTCAAGGATTGTAATGTGGTTATTAAATATGTTAATATGAATGTAAGGTTATGTTCTAAATCATATATGTGTTCATAAGTATAATCCTTATGCATTTTCTTTATGTATGAACCATTTCCATATGTTGTTGGTTATTTCTCCTCTATGGATGCATTGATGTTATAACTCATCCTAAGTTCTTAGAAAGATGCATGGTTCTTTTCTATTCATTTCCATTTGAACATTTGTCATAAGATGATGCATTCTTAAAAGACTCACATAAAGGAGAGGCTCGGTGCCTGTGTATGCCTTAGGTGAGCACCCAACACCCACTAGGGTGATAGGGCGGTGCACATGGGATTAGACTATTGGTCTAAGGGTATAAAAATGACTACATCTTGGTTATATTTCTGAGATCTCTTTTTGACATTGTTGTGAGAAATGGCATGCATATTTGTCCCTATGATGTGTGATGAAAGAACATTTGACATTGGAAAGTGTTGAAGGATGGTTTAAGAGCACGAAGGATGAGTTTTCTCAAATATTCAACACTTTGGATCTGAGTTCGATGCACATAGATGGGTAGAAGAGAACCTATACCATGAGTAGTATGAGACATTATCCTGTTGTTTACCAGTGGAACTATATGAATGGCTTTTAGCATATGCATCCAGATCAAGATAGTACTATAGATCACACGTATGGACCCAAGATGACTATCAGAGGCTGCAGGATGCAGATCTGACTTGGATGCATGTTGTTGATCACTGGTGGAAGAGAGTGTTGACCAGTTATACTCTTAAATATGTCATTTCTATGTGTTATTACCTAGAATTTGTTGATTTTTAGTTTTGGAGGGATCCTAGAGGATAGTTTTGCGTGTTATTTCTTTAGCTATGAAGATATTAGTCATTACCTTGAGTTTAGAGGTGGTTCCCATGGCCAACTAAGCTTCTCTGAGCGTTGGGAAAGGAAATTAAGGTGGAAGAAGATGGCGGACATTGCGGCTGAGAAGGAAAGGGAGGAGAGATGACTCAAGTATAATAAAGCTTGTGAAAGGGAGATGAATAGACAATGTGAGGTTGTAAGTGTGATGGATCTATAGAGGAAGACTTTACGGGAAGGAGTTGAGGTTCATGCAGAGGACATGGAACCTAAGAAATCTGTGCTACCCCATCTTAGCAATCACATGAGAGAAGCCCCTTTAGCTTTTGATGAGAGTTTGTCACATGGATACAGGAGAGTAGTTGGTGCACATCTAAACCCACATGGTGACTAACCTCGGTGCTTGGTTTTGTAGATCAAGGAGAAGTCTTGTTAACTGGTTGGTATTAGTGGGAGTAACTGATATGTGCTTAGGAGATATAATTTCTCATTTGGAACATCCATGGTTGCACAATCCATTCTAGTATTTAGAGGAATTTTAGAGAATGTGCAAATACGTAAGGTTTAGGTATCACGTCTAGGAATGGCACAAGACACACAACTGGTACTGGGATAATATCACAAACCATCGATGTGTAGTTCAGTGGGATGTTGGGAACACTTGGTGCAACCACTTCAAGCCATTTTCTGACTGCAGGAGGTGGTTTTAGTGGTATAGGGGTTGGAGGACTTGGTGGACCTAGAGGATCTACAAGATTTGGTGGGTCAGGAGGAACAAGACACTAGTGAATCCAATGGATCTCGGTGGAGGAGGAAACACTGAAGGGAACCAAAGCTCTGGATCAGGAGTACAAGGGCCTCGAGTCCACCTCCGTAAGTATTTTTTGAGATTTTTGCACTTACTAGACTATAGGGTTATTAAAGATACTGTAGAGCATGTGCACAAGTGTGAATTACTATAGCGAGTGAAAGGGATCACTACCCCAAAGAGGAAGGCAAGTCTGTTTGTAACAACATTTCAAGGACGTGCACATAGTTAGTATAGGAAGTATGACCCCCATCAGACGGTGGTAGACTACACTACATTGAAGAACACCTTCCTAATAGAGTTCCATATCTCTAATTTTGAGTAAAAGAGCATCAACACCTCAAAAGAGATATGACAGGGAATGGCGATAGTGTGTAGTAGTATGAGGCACGTTTCAAGACTCTTTTTCTAAACTATCCTATGGCATTCATCCTTCTCAACATGCTCAATGGTTTTTCATAGGATTGATAACACCGTTTAGGTCTCTTTCACACAATACTTTCACAAACCCGCGCGAGGCATTGGAAGTTTCCCATACGCGTTGAGGTCACATTGGGAGTGTTGATCACCGGTGTTAGTCCTTTTCTAGAGGCCCAAATTGCTATAATGGCCAAGCAGTTGGAAAATTTTTCTGAAACTCTACGCATGAGGTCCATAGTGGGATTTGGTGTACAAACTATGAAATGGAAGGGCATGTAAAGGATAGTTTCCCTCAAAAGTCATTATGCACCGTAATGGTAGTCTATGAAATTTTCCATCAGGATCATGATGCAAGTAGGTGCCCCTATTACAATGCACAATCCACAAGAATGTTTCTTTCTTGCTATTGTAATATTTGTACCTCTACAACCCATGATACCAAGGATTGTAGACTAATTGATCAAATCCATGATGTTATTGATCGGGTGTGCGCTAGACTAGCCTTGCAAGCAGTTCTAAGGATGATGATCATCGTTATGAAGGGTGCGCAGATGGAGGAGTGTATGGAAGAGGTTTTTGTGGTTGCAATAACCATGGAGGAAGACAAAGTGAGTTCCCATGAGGAACCTATTATAACTGTGGATATACAAAGCATTACAAATGTGAGTGTCCTGATATGTTACAATGCTCATGGTGCATAAAGAAATATAAGTATGAAGAGTGTCTAGAGCTTTATGAGCATATGAACTAGTAGCACTAGAAGGAAAAAGGCATTGGGATGATAAGCACCAAAAAGGACAATTCACAGTGGATGCTAAGAGTGGCATGTGAGTCAGGGCTAGAACCTATACTTGGTGATGACGTAAGAAGATGTCAGTGTGCCAGAAGATGCCAAGACAAAGAAAACTAGTTTCAAGAGAGGAAGTGGTACATGGAAAGTATCCAGACCCTGCTCATCAAAAGTAGGTGTACCAAGAGACGATGGTTGTGATTCGAGTTTGGAGGGAGATCCAATGTCTAAAGGAGAAATCAAAGACGTTGGAGCAAAAGAAGAATGTCGAGGCTCCAAGGGATGACCTGGATGAGGTCAAGGAAGTATGCAAAATGTTAAGGAAAGAGAATATTATTTCCTTGCTAGGAGAATGGCCAAGGAGAAAGGTACCACGCACCAGAGCGAGCATGAAAGGTAGGTTTTGCATACAAACCTTCCTCCTCACAGCCTTGACTATGACAAGGAGATTACTTTGAATGTGGTTATTGATGGATGGATTTTGAGTAATATCCTCATCGAAATGGGAGCGGAGATCAAAGTTCTTACCTTAGATGCCTAACATAAAATGGGAAGGCCCACATTATAGCCATCTTCAAATGTTCTATATATGGAAAACAAGACTAAGGCAATGCCCATTGAAGTCCCAAGGATGCGAGTTATCACCATTTAAGGGGCCAAGTTCACTAGGGACTTTGAAGTCTTGGCGCTTGCCAAGGAAAAAAACTTTTCAACATTG
Organism: Taxus wallichiana var. yunnanensis; assembly: GCA_018340775.1. Taxonomy (NCBI): domain Eukaryota; kingdom Viridiplantae; phylum Streptophyta; class Pinopsida; order Cupressales; family Taxaceae; genus Taxus; species Taxus wallichiana. The sequence goes on from CM031242.1 coordinate 791,953,960, forward strand.
CTTAGGTGCCCATGGTGTTACAAGAACAATGCTCGACCATCAATTTAACAAAGGTTATATCAGCTTTGAGAACAAGGAAGTAAGGGTGATCATCCCTTTGATAGATGGGAATTCAAAGGCCCTATACTAAGCCTTTAGGAGAAGAAGTCCTTGATAGAATCTATGTGTACTCCATCATAGATCCTAAAATAATTCATCCCATGAAGGGATTTATCCAATTTTAAGATGCTCAGTCCTTGAGTGATACCACTAGTATGGCATGTGAAAATTGGGTGCATAGGACTTATGAGTTGATTGGACACAGATTGAGAGGGTGCAGAATAAGGGTAACAAAGGCACACTCAATCAAGCGCCTAGGAGGGAAGAAGTTTCCAAGTTACTCTGGAGGAGCATATCCTAACCTTCTCGGAACTATAGCGCATTGGTGGGCTACACATCGAGAGAGCCTCCTAGAGTGGCACAAGGTGAGAATCACATTCTCTGTAAGATTCTCCAAGAGCAACGCACCCACTGTCATACAAGACTACCATGGTAAAGAAACCACCTCATTTCATATCCAAGTATGTGAGAAGGCCTAGATGGGAAGTGCAAAAGCGTTACCACCTTCATTATGGGTGCATAAGTTGTATTCCACCTTACAAGGTTGTGCACACATGTGGTATATTCATTCGGATATGCGTTGTCAAACATGTAATTGGCGGGAGTTGTGTAACATCTCCATTTTAGTATAATAGAACAAGATTTTATTTTTTTGATAAATTCTTCCTAGTTCTAAATACATAATTTAGAACTCACAAATCAAAACAACCATTCTTATAATAGATAACCATATGCTGCTGTAATGACTCGGAGTACCTCCGATCTATTCATTCCATGACTCGGTAATCTACCGATCTATTCATGAGTATCAAGAGTTGGCGTTTTTATTTTAACACATCACTCTTGCGGTTCTCTTCCCTAATCTAGGATTCGAATGCTCTGTCCAAGGAACCTATCTAAATAATTGTTACCATTATTCATCGGCATCTCATCCCTTAGACTAGGTGACATAGGACAATGCAATCAGCAGCTTGCGATACTTTGGCCAAAGATTTGAAACATACTGCTTATGTCTCGTATCCCTTGACAGCATACTCGTCAATCTGGAATATGTCCTTCACCCCATTCCTATGTTATGTAGAATGTCTTATACTAACTTACTGTCAGTCTCTCCCGTCCCTAAGTTATTCACTCAGGAATGGATTAGTAATATGACAACGTTATAGGGATGCTCCGAGGACTAGGGATACGGCCGACATACTTGGGTCAACCCTAGTTAACCCAAAGTGTGTCAAGATACCCCAGTCTCCCTTGGGAAGCCTTATAACATGACCACATTCCTAATCAGTCCCAGAGTAAAACTTGTTTGAGTTTAAGGTGTAAATATTAACGATCAATGTAAAGGGTGTTGCCATAAGTCACTTGCATTGTTGTATCTTCGAGAAGATCCTAATCTTCTCGAAGGTACAACCCTATAGTTGACTTGTGCCATCAACCTTCAAATCCGCCTCGAAAAGATCTACTTATTTTTAAGGTGTTACATACGTTGAGTTAAAGTTATACTTTAAGATGCTCCTTTTAGGGTAGTCTTTTCCCAACCCCTGGGTTCCTCACCTTAGAATTACCTTTCTTAATAAAACCCATTTCACAAAGAGAAGTTATTAAGACTTGAGGTCCCATCAAGGAGTTCATTGAAAAATAGAAATCTAAATCAACGAAACTGGGCAATAGCCCTTAATCTTCACATAAGGTTGCTAACCATACCCTTTTTGGTTTATATCAGTTCTCATAACTGAAATATATCTTACTTATTAGTATTGAGATATAGTGATTAAAAATCCAATTAAACATTGTCTTGACTTAGATCAAGACTAGGAAGTAATAATTTATTCAGCCCGTTTAGCTTCTGTTGAGGTTTATTTTAACCTTAGCTTCTCAAAGACACAGTGATCTAAATTCCAATTTAGCTTTAGATAGAACATAACAGAACTACTAAACATACACAAGTATTCAGTCACATAATCTTTGCAAAGCTTACTTAGAGAATCCCAAATGTCTCCAAGGTATACAATAATAACAATGTTCTTAAAATCATTCTAACCAAGAAGTTCAATCCATCAAGATACGAATGCAAACACATACATAACAAATACCTCATTTCATTCATTTCTAAGCTAATCAAATACATTTTATGCATTCAACATATTTGATACAATACTCAATAGCAAAAGAACATCTTTCTTCAAGTAGTACATTTAGAGAATCAAATTGGAATTCATCATAAAACCAAATTAAACAATCTGAACATCACATCGATCTCTGCGTGTCTTTACCACTTACGGCAACCATCTGCAAAAATTTTCAACACGGGTCAGTTCGGTGAACTAAGCATGATAAGCACTAATTCTTAAAACAATTGCAATCCACCAATTGTTCTCATTAAACAACTTGTTTATATGAAATCATTTCTTCACATTCCAAACTTAAATCAGGCTAATCATCCTATATGTTAGAGACTAAGAACATATGAATACAACCATTCTAAAGACAACAAAACTCCTACAAGATTGTTTCTAACAATTTCTCAAAGGCAGTTAAAACATTCAACAAGCTCACTGTCTTAATTCTTTTATCATCATAACACATTTCAATGGTATTGACAAGTATACCCATTTATACAGCAACACACATTTTATACCAGTCTCTCCATACAATACCACATTTTATTCTTGTTATGCCCTTACCGTAGAGATCGTAAAAGGATGCAAGAAGAAAGCACATAAGGTTTCTTGACTAGGAGAGAGAGAGAATTTTCCTATTCAACTTATTTATACATCAACATATAAATTACAGTCTAGAAGAAAGAAACAGAGTCCATCAGAATCCTAAGTCAATAACATTCTGGACTATACCGATTCCTTTAGATTAATGCAAATACATTTACGCATGTGACTAAACAGTCAAGATTACAAGAAGAACTACAGTTCCATCTAAATCCAATTATAAAAGTCACCTGTAGCTACTAAGCAATTCAAGAGCTCTCGCGCCAAGCAACAGTAAGTAATCCAACCATAACAGACTCAACAATTCTTTTTTTATAACATTCAACAACATGAATATACCCATCGCCATTGTTTAACAGAGCACAGCTAGGAGCTTTTTATCACAGTCAGCCACGAGACTAGATAACACTTAAAACAAATGACGTTCCATATGCAATACAACGATATTCATACTATGTCTAAACACAAACATGCACAGCTTCATTCAACTGAATCTAATCTCTATGAATGTACAGCAAGGACTTTACAGAAGTCACATCCATTACATAAGCTCATCCAAGTTTTAACCTATGTAGAGCCATCCCGCAAACACATCAGGGCTACAACAGAATCGAGTTCACATGGAATTACTGTAAGGGCTCCAACGGAGTCGTATCCCACAAGAACTCACAGCCCGGGTTAAGATTAAAGTCGAATTCATACGAAAACATTCAAGACTCCAACTGAATCAAACCAACAGTCTACACAACTAAACTTCTTCAGAAGTCATATACAAGATACATATTAAGGATTCCATAGAATCAATATCAATAAGTATTCACAACTGAGCTTATACAGAAGTCGAAAACACTAGTTACATTTCAAGGACTCCAACTGTGTCAATACCAACCGTATTCACAACTAAGCAACAATATTCACAACCAGGGCTTTGATTGAAGTTGAATTCATACGACAACAATTCAAGGACTCCAACAGACTCAAAACCAATGAGTATCCACAACAAGCTTCCGCAGAAGTCAATAACATACTACCCATTTCAAGGATTCCAACAGTATGCACAAAGAAACTACTACAGAAGTTAAAAACATAAGTTACATTTCAAGGATTCAAAAGGAGTCAAAACCATATAGCATTCTCAACTAAACTTCTACAGAAGTCGTAACATACTATCAATTTCACGAATTCCAACCATATCATGCTAAAAGTATCCACTACAAAACTTCAACAGAAGTCGAAACATACGAAACATTACAAAGACTCTCACTGAGTCATTTTCATATTTAATCCTTGCTACTTTCAACAGATTCTAACCCAAAATCACAAACTCAGTAAGGACTTCTACAATAGTCACAATCAAGTAGAATAATCACAACAAGCATTCCCAACAGAAGAACTTCAAGTATTCACAGCAAGAATAAACAGGGTTCAATCAACAATAAGAGCACAACCGGTCTTTAATCCAAATGAATCCAAAAGGAAGAATAAATACAGTAACCATTCCATCAAGGTCTTCGAAAAACCCAAGATTCATAATTCCACAGGAAAAGAAGAACCAAAACATTGCTTCAAACCAACTGAACTGAAATCACCTGAACAGAGTTGTTTTAATGAAAGCATTTGAAGTAAAGCAAGATTTTTAAAATTCAGGGCCTATCATGCCTGGTAATGTCACTTTAAAAATCTGAAGAAGACCTCTGAATGAGCTCGAGCCTTCTCCTCTTCTTCCACGATAGATTCAGCAACAATAATTTGTTACCCTCATGCCTTATAAACTTTCCTCGACAGAGAAAAGAGCTAGTTATTCTCATAGTTGCCATGCAACACCAAGTAGACTGGTTCGAAGAACCAGTGATCAAACAGAGAGAAAACCGGAGCGTATGGAAAACCAAACAACCAACTAGTTTTCCATTTTACATGCCTTCCCGAGCAATCCGTGCTCGGGAACCAAGTTCATTAATGACATTAACTCCAAAATTCCCGCCCAAACTCCATTGCCACCGACCGCCATAGTTGGCGATTGACAAATGCAAACCAAAGACCATTCCCAGATTTGGTGACTCTGCCACGTCGGACTCACTAGATATTTACAACCTCTGCCAAATCCCAAGTCCTTCATCCTTATCCATCTCATAAATGCCATAGAAACTATCGCCCATGGCTCGCACCCCTTCATAGGTCCCCCTTCATCCATGATCATTAGTTAGGTTAGAAACATAGGTTAGATCATAAGGTAATACTTTAGTCTTACTTCCATAGTGCTAGGTCGCTAACCTTAGGAACATTTAGCTTATAGTTTAGGGCTAGGTTAGATTAGCACTAATCCAACCCATAGGTTATAGTTTAGGTTTAGGTTATTAACCTTAATAAATCCAGTCTAGGTCTAACAAATAGAATCGTTCAGTATAAGAACCAACAGATATACATTCCCAAAATGGATTCTATCCAGCATTGATAATAAGCTAGCAATATATACCAGAATTTATTACCTGGCTCAAGGTCTAGGCCTTCCTGATATTACGATATCGGGAACCAATTCATTTAACACGATCAGCCTGAGTTAGACTCCGGAATTGCTTATTCAACACATTCAGACCTTACAACCTTCATAAGGTCTATAATTTTTGTTCATCCAGAATAAACTTAAAACATCTCTTGGATCAATGCCACTGATCTAAGGCTGAGTCATAAAGATGGGTAAATCCACAATTCATCCCAAAATCAGATTGAACTCAGGTGCTAAAAATGAAAGAAATAAAAGAGTCCAAGCATATCCTGACTCAGTCAAAGATCTTCAAGAGCAAAGAAGATACAATCAATATCAAGCATGACTTCACAATCAAAGGAACACATCCTTATACAGAAGAAATCATATATCAACACTTGAATGCTCAGGAGGAAGTAACAATAGTTCAGAGTGTTACAAATTGGCAGCTGATCTCATTCTAGATTTCGAGTATAGAAGTACAAATCCATCGGTGGATAAGGCATTGCAAGTAATCAAGCACTTTACGATGGGAGATATGGCTATGACATAAGATAGGATACTATATTTTTGGGTGAACCTTATTTGGAAACATGCCTCAAAGAAGAAGAATCGAGGAAGCACAACTTGAGTGCTAGTGCATGGAAAAGAGATGGAAACTTTAGATGTTAACCATTCTGAAGGTACGTGTGAATTCATAGATAGTGCTGATGAGTGAGAATGCACCTACCATGAGCCCTTGAAAACAAATAAGGTTAACATTGGGACATAAAAAAGAACCTAAAGAAGCTATCATTGGGGACTATTGGTTGGAAAAAGAAGTTTCAAAGGTCATTGATCTGTTGTGTGAGTTCCAGGATTTATTCCCTTGTGGGTATCATGAACTCAAAGGTGTCCACCATTCCTTAGGGGAGATGAAGATCAAGTTGAAGGAAGGTGTGCACTTGATTCGAAGAGGCCTTATCGGATGAATCCAAATTTATGCGTACGGGTCAAGGAAGAAATAGACAAGATGATAGCATCTGGTATCATTGAGGTAGTAGAAGAATTAGAATGGATCATCCTAATGGTCATCAATATCAAGAAGGATGGAAGGATAATAATATGTGTTGACTACAAGGATCTTAATCCAGTATGTGTCATTGATCCTTTTCCAACCCCCTTTACTAAATAAATCTTGGAGGGAGTGGCCGGGTGTGAAATCTACTCTTTCACGAATAGGTTCTCAGGGTATCACCAAGTCAGGATTGTAAAGGAAGACTAGAGAAAGACAAATTTCTCCACTGAATGGGGAAGCTTTTCCTACACAGTTATGCCTTTTGGATTGAATAATACACCTACTGTGTTCTCGCACATTGTGGTACAAGCGTTTCAAGACTTCATCCATAAATTTCTTCAAGTGTACCTAAATGACTAGATTGTGTATGGATTGGTGAAAGACCATTATGATAATTTGAGGTTGATGTTTGAGAGATGTTGGAAATTAAGGATATCCCTCAACATTAAGAAATGTGTCTTTTCTACTCCATTTGGAACCCTGTTAGGACACATTATATGCAAAGAAGGCTTACCAGTAGATCTCGCCAAAATTGCAGTTATTGTGGGATTAAGGGAGCCTACTAGTCAAAGCGCAGTGTGCAGATTCCTTGGGAATATGGGGTATTACAGGAAATTCATCAAGGGGTATGCCAAGATTGTCATGCTCTTGGAGGAATTGTTAAAACACAAGAGTTCCTGTCATTGGGGAGAGGCGTAACAGAAGACATTTGACACTTTTAACGATAGGCTTATCACGTATCATGACACCCATATTATGTTTTCCTTCTTGGGATAAGCCTTTCCATGTACATTTTGATGCCTCAAGGACAAATAAGGGAGTAATATTAGCACAACCTGGTGAGGGAATTGTTGATCATCCCTTGTGTTTTTCCCATATAAAGTTGACACCAACATAACAGAATTACACAACTATTGAGCGCGAAGCATTGTCTATGATCTACGCGTTGCACAAGTTTAGGTAGTATATGTTGGCAACACCATTTATATTCTACATGGACCACATGACATTGAAGTACTTAGTCAACAAGCTCATTCTGTAAGGGAGAATATGTCATTAGGTCCTATTATTTCAAGATTTTGAGTTCATAGTGGTTGTAAAACTAGGGAAGAGCAATTCAAGACCTAACCACTTATCAAGGATCAACTTAGGGGAGGATGCAAAAAGCATTGATGATACCTTGCTAGACGTGCAACTATTTAGGTTAAAAATTTGTGCCCTTGGACTTGGAAGATATCGCAATATTCTTAAAATTAGGTGTGGCGCTGGAAGGAGTGAAGGCTCTAGAGAGAAAGAAGTTATCAATACACGCATGCACCCTAAATGTTGATTATGGAGACCTCGTATAAGTTAGGTCATGATGAGGTTCTGCACTAATGCATATTGTAACATAAGTGCATAGCCATTATGGAGGAAGCACATGGTGGGATTGCAGGAGGAAAATATGTAGGAAATGCTACCACATAGAAGATTTGACTAGCAGGGATTTTGTGGGAACCCATCTACCAGGATTGTATTGAGTTCTACAAGGCCTGTGACCATTTCCAGCACCTTGGAAAACCTGGGAAGAGGTATGAAATTCCTTTGCAACCAATAGCTAGTGTTGAACCATTTAAAAATGTGCAATCGACTTTGTAGGGCCAATTTCTCCAAATGCACATGAAGGACTAGTTCATGGTATATCATTACTTGCACTGATTACTAAACAAGTTGGGTAAAGGCAACATGTACAAAGGATTGCACCACAACAACAACTGCTATATTTTTATGGGAGAACATAATCAGCAAGTATGGTTGTCCTTTAAGTTTAACAAGTGATAGAGGTACACACTTTCTCAATGAAATGGTTAGGATTTTGTTATTAGAATTTATGGTGGCCCATCACAAGACTACCCCTTATCACCCTCAAGTGAATGGAACTCATTAAAGCATTTAACAAAATACTAAGTCACATGTTGACTAAGATCTATGACGTTGGAAGACAATATTGGGATGAAAAAGTATCATTCATTCTATGGGCATATAGGAAAACCTACAAGAGGTTGAATAAGGCCACACCATTTCAATTGGTGTTTGGCACAGAGGCTATTTTTCTAGTTGAATTCATGTTACCATCATTGCATATAGCACGTGCAGGAGGGTTAGCTAATGAAAAAGTGTTGGAAGAAAGAATTGATAAGTTGATACAGTTAGATGAAAGGTGATCACTTATTAGATGGAGTCAGAAGACAAAAATCAAGACAAAAGGCATGACATGAGCATCATATCAATAAAAAGAAGTTTGAGGTTGGGAAGATGGTGATGTTGTATGATTCCAAGTATATGCGCCATCTTGGGAAGATTAAATTCCATTGGTTGGGAACATACACCATTTCGTACATTCTTGATTTAGGAACTTGCGATTATAAGTGTTGTATGGGACGAGATTACTAGGTCATTTCAATGGGAGTAGGCTAAAGCCCTACTATAAATAAGTCTTTTTGGTGTCTTTAATAAGGTAGTGTTGCCAATTAGCTTAGAATTTCCCTTTATGCTTTTCTTTTCTTGTGTTTCCCTTTCTCGTTGCTTGTTCCTTTTTTTTTTTCTTTTTTTTGTGCTTGTGCGCCAACTACATTATTTTTCCACATTATTTATATGTGCGAGGACCGTGCATCTATTTTATTGTGGGCTGGAGTAATGTAAAGCAAAGTATAGGTCTATCATACAAGTTGAGTGGCCCAATAGAACAAAGCGCGTAATGTTTAGAAAGTGTGTGGAGAAATGGTGGATGATGAATTATGGTGTCGGGGAGGCTGTAAAAAAGACCACATACAAAAAGATGAAGAGTGCAAGAACAACATGAGGTAGGAGAGGGAAAAATTGGGTAAAGGAAAAAGGAAGTGCCTTCGGTGTTGTATACATGCACGTAAGAGTCTTCGGTCGATTTGAATGTTTGGGCACCGAAGGTTGTAAAAGATGTTTTGCACAAGATTGGGTGCATGGGTAAGGGTGTTTAAATTCATCTTAGTGGAAAAATCCACATTTAATGTTAAAGTATGTTAGTAGTTGGCATATCATTTATTTCCAGAGGGAAGCAAAAACTATAAATACAAGGTTAGGAAAGTCATTTTCTATCTTGTTATTACGAAGTTGAAGACTCTTACAAACTAGGGCATCCAAAGAGAAAATTTTGCGAAGGAAGAAGAATCCTAAGAATTTGAGTGTGTGACTAGAGTGGATCTACAAACTAGGAGGAAGGAGTACATAAGCATAAGATAAGGTTGTTTTTGGTGCACCGTCTTGTGGAAGGTTTTTCTAGTTAGGGTTTAACAGCTAGGGCATGGAGGAAGAAGGATTTTTCCAAGATTTGAGCTTTGGAGTTAAGTAGAGTAGCAGAGCGAAGTAAGGAGTTTTTAGTTTATCCCGATAAAAGCAACCATTTCACTGAAGAAACCAAAGGGAAATGGCAAAGGAAAGAAAATTATTATCGTCGCGAGATCCAATGAAGAATGGTACGCAAAATTGAATACCCGATAGAGTATTACTAGGAAAGGAATGGGTATCGCATATAAGATAAGTGACTGTGAGTGATTATAACCATCACATGAGAACAACTGAGAAGGAAATGGTGCTAGAGTTGGTTCACCAGCTAACAAAAGGACACCAGATGGGATGCCCATATATAGTGACGAAGTGAAGGTCAAATTGGAGAAGGCATGATTATTGCAACTATATGAGTTTCCTTACTTTGGTAAGCCTAAGTGCCTTTATCAATGGTTGATGTCACGCATGCATGAGGATCACTTTTATTTTGTAGGGCACAAGATGTGCATAACACCACAGCTGATATCCAAGTTCATAGGCCTTATTTGTGAAGGAGAAAGTATAGATGATGATCGAATGACAAGGAGGCTATCAAGGATACTATAGCCACATATGACTACAAAAAGGGTTCACAATACTTTGACATCACAAAGATTCCAGACCTTGTTATGAGGATGGCCACATGCTTGGTGACCAAGCTCAATGATCGGAATGATGGACACAAGTGAACAAGGTATGGCTAAATGTATGCCAGAGGATATCAGAGGGAACCATTTATAACTTTTCCACTTTCACGTTGATGAGATCATAAGCAGCATGTAAGAGGGAGAGAATATATTATTTGGTAACGTCCTCCTCACCATTGTCTTTTTAGAGGTTAGAGTACCAGATGGGCCAGAAAAGTTTTTTTGATAGTATCTAGATGAGGATCCCTCGCCCGTAAGGAGATTTGAAAAATACACTTGTGAAACCATGACATCCGCTCACAAGGTACACCCTGGAGAAGTGGTATAAATGAATGCATGATGCATTCAGGTAGAGAGTGAGGATCCTAGAGCGGTTGTCCGTGCTCGTAGATGGAGAAGTAGAATTTTAGTGTATTAACTTTTTTCATTGGCATATTTACTTTAAAAATTGGAGTAAGGGTCCATGGTGCAAGTTTCCCTTCTCCTTCACTATGTAATACTTCCGTAAGGGGCCAACATGTTTAGAGAATCCAAAATACTAAGGTTCGACCTTAGTGAGGTGGACCAAGACCATTGTGAGCTGCACTAAAATATTTTATACCCTAAAAAGTGTGGGTACGTGGAGAATTATGTCTCCCACAAGGTTCAAATGATGAAACCAATAACGCTGCCAATCACCTTTGGAAGGGTTGCAACGGATATACCTTTACATAAGACCAAATTTTGAGAAAGGCACATATCTAGAGAACAATGTCTCCATACCAAAGACCCCATAGGAAGGAAGAAGGGCACACTCAAGAAGAGAGAACAAGAAGAGGGACATGAGAGAAGAAAGCACCAAGTGTGTATACTTTGCCACAATCGATGGGCATGCCTAAAGCGATCATGAAGCCTAGCACTTATGCGCGTAGGAAGAAGTCTCTTGTCAAGGCAAAGACCCTAGAAGTAGAGGCACCGAGCATGAAGAGCACCTCATGCCATGAGGAATCACCAATGAAGAGATCACATGTCTTGGAATCCCTAGTAAGGAAGAAGCAAAAGGCAACATAAGAGGCAGAGACTTAGAAGAGATGGAGAGTCTAGATGCCTACATCGGTGACAAGGATGATGATGAGCCGAAAGAAGGTAAGGACCATCTAGTATATGATGTGCATGATTTTGAGGAAGAAGGATATGAAGAGGAATATAACAAGGAAGATGAGGAGAAGAATGACAAAGAAGAAGTTGAGGCTCAAGGCAAGGGGGTGAGTGAATAAGTAAGCACCAAGAACCAAATAACCCCAAGCCTCACCAAGGAGAAAATAGAGAAATCCACGAGAGAGAGAAGTGGTGGCATCATGAAGAGGTTGGTGGAATAGGATTTGGAAACGAGCGTAGATGAAATCATAAAAGAGATAGAAGAAGAGAGCATTGGGAAGGAGTATGACAAGTATGGGTGGAGATCCCAAATTGGCAGTGAGCTTCCCAAAAGTTGCATGAATAGGTAAGAAAGGCATAGTGGTGGCACAAAGGTAGGGAATGGGATATATTGATGATCCTATCAAGGTACTATGCATGCACTTCCAGAGAACTATAGCTACGAGAGGAAATCCTATCAATGTCATTGTTTGATGAAGAAGGCACATACCCACGAAAAGAAATATTCTATCTTGGGTGTTTGAGTCCCACATGGATGAACCAAAATTTGAGGTAATTCAAAGAGTACTAATGAAGGTGCTAGAAACCAAAGGAATAAATCTATTGGTAAATGCTCAACAGATATTAGATGAACAGGTTTGTAACACACTTAACAAGGTTTCAGTCAAAGTTGAGGCTAGACTGTTTGAGAGAAATGATAGAGTGAGATCCCTGGAGGAGGAATTGGAGAAGAAAAATAAGGAGCTCATGGAGAAGAGAAAATACCTAAAGCAAGAGAAGTTGATCAACGCTCAGTTAAGGTGTGAGATGAAAGAAGAAAAAGCTAAGATGTGCAAAGTCTCCAAGAAAGTAGAGATGATTACGGATGCAATTTTCCTAAAACACTCTTGAAATCTAGTGCCGCCCGAGAAGAAGTATGAATCAGCCTTGCAATGTCTGGAGGATTTGACTCACATTCTCACAATGGAGAGGTGACCACTTACTTTAGAATCTACAGAAGAGGTGCAGGTGCACCAAGAAAAAGAAAACAAGATGAAGGTTGTCAAGATTTTGGCTTGATACACTAAACTTCTGGAAGAGGTAAAGGCCTTTGTGTAAGTCCTTGAAGCTACGTATGAAAACTAAACGGATAGGGATAGAGTGGAAAGAATCTTGGTTGCCACGCATGAGGCAAAACTCAAGGAGTTCCAAGAGAAAAATAAGGGGAATAAAGTGGAGAGAGAAAATATCCTAACCAAGGTAGAGAAGAAATCGAATCAATCGAGACCTGCGAGGCTCGATCGAAATTTGGGTGAAGGAACTATACCCCTAAATCACCCGTAGGATGGATGTGCTTGAGGACTTGGGAAAGTAGTTAAAGAGTATTATTAAGACCATGAGCACAAAAGGGAGAGGAGATGAGTTTTGAGGAACTAAGCACCTCTGGTGGGTGACCTCTGTCAAAGCAATCTCGAATGAGGTCAATGATTGGGAGAAGTTAGAGGAAAAGATAGGGAAGGATTTCCCTCTCCTCCTCCAGCAATAAACCAGTTCCCCATTCTTTCATTCTTTCTCCCCATTTCTTCATTCCCTTATTCTTTTAAACCATTGTAAGATCCTACCATTCTTTATTCTTTGAATATTATTTCCGAGGACGGAGAAACGGGTATAGTGTGGGGTGATGTTTGGCCCTAGAATATTTGGCCAAGTATAAGAAGGCACGTGGGCACGTGAGACCTAGTTGAAGAAGGGGTAGGTTGAAGGTGCATAAGGAAGAGTTGTAGAAATTATTTGTAGAATATACATGCATGCGTGCGTAAGGCAAGACAAGTTTTGGACTTAGCCATATTCGGCATCCCAAGAAGCACATGAGAAAAGCGTGACCCTTCTAGCATGTGGAGTGGATAAGGTGTCATCTTGGTGACTGTGGATCAAAAGGGAATATTCCATGCATGCGATGGAAGGTTCCAAAAGAGCATCATTGCAAAGAGTGGAGAGCTCGGATCAAAGGAGGCATGCTCCATTGGAGGACCACTTGGACACTTGGAAGTCGATCTATTACCTCAAAAGGCATGGCGGTGAGGTAGAAAGGCTATATATTGAGGGGCGTAGATAGTAGAAAGGTGTGAAGGATAGATACATAGAGTCATCCTCGGAGATCGGAGGTACTAGGAAAGAGGTGAAGCCCTATGGAAATACCATGGAAAATATAGGAATCATGGCATACTTAGAGGGATGGGTCTACATTCATCTTTGTAATATGAGGGACATAATGTAGCTCTGATGCATGACTTTTCTCTACAATGTTTATATGGGTCTGTTATGACTTCAAGGATTGTAATGTGGTTATTAAACATGTTAATATGAATGTAAGGCTCTATTCTGAATCATATATGTGTTCATGAGTATAATCCTTATGCATTTCCTTTATGTATGAACCATTTTCATATGTTGTTGGTTATTTCTCCTCTATGGATGCATTGATGTTATAACTCATCCTAAGTTCTCAAAAATATGCATGGTTCTTTTCTATTCATTTCCATTTGAACATTTGTCATAAGATGATGCATTCTCACAAGACTCACATAAAGGAGAGGCTTGGTGCCCACGAGTGCCTTAGGTGAGCGTCCTGCACTCCCATTTGGTGATATGTCGGCGTGAATAGTATTATACTATTGGTCTAAGAGAATAAAAATGACTACAAGAGAAATTACTTGAGAAGAAAGAGGAAAGTGAGTGAGAATAAGAAAAGAAAGAGATGGATAGAGAAGAGTTGATGACAAAGTTGGTCAAGTTGATTAGCCACAGGAAAAGAGAATAAGAAGAGAAGGAGAGGAAAAGAAAAGAGGAAAGGATGAAGAAAAGATATTTGTGGATGTAGCAAGATATTACAGGGCTTAAGCAAGATATAGACCATTTGATGGTACTCTTCAAAGAAAGAGAGAACATTCAAGAAACTAGGATTGACTTTGTGGAAAGAAAAATGGCCAATCAGGTTACTTTTGTAAAGGAGTCAAAGGATGCAAATCAAGAAAATTACAAAACAAGAGGAAACAATATACAATAAGAGGTAAAAGAGGATGAAAAGGAAGCAAGAAAGAGATGTGGTTAAAGATATGGTGTTAATAGAATATGAGGATGAATATGATGATGTGATAGAAGCATTTTTGGCTTCTCTTCAGATAGAAGAACATGATGATGACGGGGGTTCAGGAAGTGGTAGAAGAAGAAGAATTTAAAGAGAACCAAGATGAAGACATGACATAGAAGGAAGATCTTATAAGGGCAGTAAGGCCTCAATCTTATGAATCTAACAATGTGTGTAAGTGTGTGATTGTAGGTATGGAGAAAGAGGTTGAGATGAAGGATGATGAAATCACAAGGAAAATGACTCAAGCACCACAATTGACTAGTGAAGAAGAAAATTTATTTTCTTACAATATTATTAAGTAGTTGCAAAAGGAAATAGTAATCTTGGAATATGTCATATATGGAGTACAAACAATGAATAAAATACACAATCCAATCTAAGGGAAGAAGAAGAGCATCATATTGTAATGTATAATGAGGACAAGAAAATAAAGAGCCAAAGAAATGAATCAAATGAAGACTATGACAAGAAAAACAAGGAATGCAAGATGGAATTAAGCTATGTAGAGATGAAGGAGATGCTAAGATAAGAATAAGCATACATATTTGTTGTTATTGTGTTTTTTCATGCAGGTACAAGAGATGGAAGCATGAGAATGATGAAGATGAAGATGGAATGCAAGGAGAAAGGAAAAAATGTTAAGGAAAATATAAGACAAAGGAACACCATATGGGAGCCAAGAGGTCTTAAGGAAAATAGGATAGTGAAAGTGAAGGAAGAAGGATAAGAACAAGAAAAAACCATGAAGACTCAACTAGAGACTTAGTTGTGCAAACAAGGTACATGAAGGATTTTCTCCACCTTGGGAGTATGATGCAGGAGTGTCATCAAAAGAAAAAAATAAGGAAAATTTTCACTCAATAATAGTTTAAGAGGTAATATTAAAGGTGTTAAGGCATGCTCAAGTCATGAAAAGGGGTTTTATGGAGTATCAAAGCTTGAAACTTCAAATTCAGTTTTTCCCTCCAAAAGGACATTCAAATTTCCAAAGTATGTAAATGAGTCTAATGAGCTTGTAAAGTGACTAAGGGAGGTCTTAGTAAATGTAAAGGAGTTATTAGATGACTAGGACATGTTGAGTAGGTCCTACTAGGAATGTATGAGTCAAGAGAATGTTAGAAATGTTATAAAATACTCCATTATGTGTATGGAAATGAGTGCATATGTTTGAGTTATGGGGGTAGTTATTCCTCCAAGGGGATCCGAGAAGAAGAAAAAGGTGCATTCCTCATGGAGAGGATAGAGAGGAATCCATGAAGTAAGATCTCAGTATTTTTATGAAGCTTGACCAATAAATAGCTATTTTGTCTCTACTTTTGTGTGATGATCTTGTATGAACATTCATAAGTTGGATTGCAGGCTTGTTAACTAGTTCTCTATGTTCTTCCAATGAAGGAGAGGTTGAACTTGATGGTTGTGTGATAAGGAACCTTGCATGTATGTGTTACAATTGAGTAAGTAAAGTTTTGTATGTTATTTTACCTCTTTTTTAGAGTGATTATGAGTTTGAGTGTGAGGAATGATGGTTCCACTCTAAAATTTTGGGAAGGATCAATTACATGAATGATCATAAACTTCACATGTATTCATCTTAGCTAATATGATGATTCAATACTTGGTGGGATCACTGTTATGTATGTCTTAGCTCAACTTGACTGTTGTAGGGGTATGGTTTACATTGGAAGAGTGATTATGGTTGATTATTGATTTATTTCCTTAAAGAGAGACTTTGCATATGCTTGTTATAAGTAGAGAATTGATTTAGGAGAGTTAGAAACATCTTTACTTGTAAGTGGAAGGCTATTAATAACTTGTACATAGCTATCTATAATTTGTTAGCACAAGTAGACAATTCTTTGAATTTTTTTTTGTAGGTATGAGGAGCATAAGACTAAGGTGGAGTTGTTTGACAAGCCTTGATTTTGAAATGTGAGACCACTTAGTTGGAAAACTCATTTCTTGCATATACATCCTCGCTCATAGTTGTCTACGAGTTGTGGCAGAGAGAAACATGTGTTTTAAATATTGAGCATTATTGGAGGACCTATTGGTAATAAAATCATCTCCCTAACATAGAAACAGACCCCCATAACAAGTTTTAGCTTTGAAACAATTTTCAATGAAAGTTAAAGTGAAAAAGCCTCTCTCGGGTTTACTGAAGTGATGCTTTACTAGTCAGGGCTAGGGCTTAGTTTTGGATACACAAAACATTGAAAACTAACCTAAAACTTGGAATTATTATTGAAAAGGGAGTGTACTGATAAATTAAAGAAACAAATTTGATTTTCCATGGTTGAGTTACAAAATTTTCTTGACAAAGTTGTTGGGGAGGAAGAAAACGCAGTCATAGAGCTAATAAGAAGGATTGATTAACAAAGGAACTATACTTTTCACTTGGATTCAACTAATGAAAATTATAATAAATGGTAAAGATATTATTGGGTTCTTGAAAATCCCCTTATTGTGCATTGAAACTTCCTACGAGATCAAGATAAATGTGACAATTATTTAAGAAGACCTAGTGAGGGTTTAAGGTCAAGATTTGCAAAAGTGAAGTAGAGGGAGTTGTAGGAAGAGTTGTGATCCAATATTTTAATATCACCTTAGACACGCCAAAATGGAACTAATGAAGCTTTTAAAATTCTCTGGTACCTTTAGATTGTTCTACTCATTCTTTAGGAAAAAACTACTTGTCTTAAGGGCTTAAATGACAAGATGAGAGAAAGATTTAAAAGGTGTAGTCTTGAGTTGTTTCGAGAAAGATACTGATTGTATGACATGTATATGGAGTGTTGGAATAGGGAAGAAGACCTAGAGATCACCAAATAACCATAAGAGAAAAGTTGTATCCTTGATCTAAGAGAGCTAGTAAGAACAAGGAGTTGGCCTATTTGGCAAGTTGAGTTAAGAGGATTGTTTCTCTCATTTTGATCCACTTTGAGACAAGTTTTGTTGACATTGAGGAAAGTATGAGAGTAGGGTAAGATGTCAATTATTCCATTCATAATAATATCTGATTTATTTCAAGTTCTAAGCCATCTAGACTAGTGTTGTTCCTCTTATGAAGAGTAAGACGGAGTTATTGTTTGTAAACACCTTGATAGCGAGAATATATGATTGTTCAAGTGTTTCTCTCCATCAATTTCACTAATGGATACAAAATCTGGATAGGATTTGATAAATTCAAGCTTGTATAGATTGATTGATTTCGATATATGGGGTTCTTATGCCCCTTGATTATGTAAATACTTTTTTAATATATATGTTTTGCCGTTGGGTTATATTTTTGTTATGATTATGATTGGAATATGATGATATTAAATATGATTCATGATGATTTGATTGATGATTTTTTTATTTGAGATGTATGATTTATATTTATAAATGCATGTGCTATGATATAATTTTGATGATTTTAGACGTTGTCGTGATAACTAGTAATCTTGTTATATGATTTACGCTCTTATACAATGGATACGAGATTACCTGGAGTGATTTCTTCTTTCTTGTTTTGGACATACATAATGTATGATGGTAAATTAATTTTATACATATGACATTGCACATACATCCTTATATTAGATGTTAATGTATGACTGACAATGGTTAGTCATACTAGGATTATGGATAAATGTGGGATAGTTGGATCTTTCCTTTTTCGATACAAGAAAGGTTTTGTGTGTAGAAAGCACGGGAAATGATTTCTTCTTTATAGTTCCCAACTTCATTGTATTTGATACAAGATGATCAATGTAGAAACATGCATTTGGGGAAATATTATAAATGTGGGAAGCTAACTCGGATGGTTTCTTTTTTGATTTTTTTATGTAAGGGTTGATCGATGTAGGAATCCCTTTTTGATATGAGGACTGATCAATACAGGAATTCCTTATTATGCATTTGATTGGGTAACCATCCTTAGAGGGAGTGGTCTATGATTTTAATTTTTATTTTATTGTAGCCATCCTTCGAGGGAGTTTTCTACTTCTTTATTTTACATGATTTGTTTTATCGTTGTCCTTCAAGGATTGATATTTATTTGATTGGATCCATCCCATATATATTTTTATTTTTATTTCGGGAAACCCTAGGGTAACAACGTAGAAGGGGATAAGATAAGTGTGCAAGCTACACTTATGTCCCAAAGGTTGTGTTGATCTAGATGAGATACGGGGATGATGAGAGTAATGATTGTGGGGGTCCCCTAATTATAAGTAGGGAAATTATCCATGAGGAATATGCTATGAGAAGAGATATGTTTTCCTTATTCAAGGTCATGATAGGTATTTTGACAAGAGAGACCACATGATTCCAAATCATTACAAGAGTGATAAGATGTGTGGGTTAATGGATGGAGATCATATTTTGACTAAGATATTATGAGTTGATAAGTTACTAGTATAATGGTTGTAAGTACAGCGTGTTAAGGGGTTATTTTTCAATTTTACCATCAAGGAGGCTAAACAATAAGCCCTAAACCCATATTTATGAGTGATAATATATGGTCCATGTCGGTTTAGAGAAAAATTTCCACTTTTTCTTTTTTATGGTTTTCTTTGAGAAAAAATCACCAATGTTGAAGTCATACTGTTTAAGATTTTTGTTTTAAGATAATTTGATTTGCTCTTGATATATGTTGATGTGTTCGAGTGCGGTTAGACAACATTCATCTAACAATTCAAGTTTTGATAAGCATTCTTGACTATAGTCATCATCGGAGATGAAATCTATGAGAGAAATGCGTAATGATGGAATTTAGAATTTGATAGGAGAACAGCTTCGTGTCGTATACTAAGGAGAAGGGATTTGTGCCCATAGGAGTTTGAAATCTGGTATGATATGCCCATAATGAAAATGGGATTTGAAGATGCCAATTTCTACTAGCTTGGTCAACAATTTTCATGAGGATTTTATTGAGTGTTTTTTTATATGCTTCTAATTGAATGTTTTCTTGTAAGTATAAGGAGATGAAAAGTTGAGTTTTAAGTTGTAAGTGTCACAAACTTTTTGAAATTTCTTATTTTTAAAGGACTTACAATTATTTGTGATGATTTTGAGGAATACTCAAGTGACAGGATAATGAATTATTCAGTTGTTGTGATGATAGAATTATGTCATTCTGATGAGCAAGGATTGATGAGACCAATAAGGTCAAGTCCCCATTGTGAAAAGGGCCAAAGGTCCTAAGCGGGTTAAAGAGTGTGACTAGGGATATGTGTGAGATTGAAATGTTGTTGACATTTAACGAATTTCTTGATGTAATTGTAACATTCTTGATTGAGTGGGGTCAATAATATCTCATGTGTAGGATGCATTTTTTTATCAAGGAAAATAGTTTTGAAGGGACTATACCCTATATACGAAAGGGCTCAAAAGTCGATACCGTATGGGAGAAATAGCCGATAAAACAACATATTAATAGAAAGGATCCAGACGTACAATGATCCAAAAACAACAGAAGAGATCAAAAAACAAACAAGAGATATCTATCATAGAATATCTCCGCCAAAAAATAGCACCAGATCCGCCAGTCATCAACAACTTCACAGCCAGTAAATAGCAGCACAACTCCACTTTACTTGATAGCCCTGTCAATCTTGGTTTTGATCATTTGCAGCGAGACAAAGAATGCAATGGCTGTGGCCTGAGAAGGGTCTTTCAGATCCACCTGAGCAATTGCCATATCTCTTTTCTCTTTGGGGCCCCAAATGTCTTCAGTAATCCCACTGAGGCTGCATACACTATGAACATGTTGTTCGATGAAATTGTAAATACTTTTAAGTGCAGATAGGATGCAGTCATTATGGCTTTTTGCATTTCCCATTCTACCATCCAAAGATTGTAGCTTCTTGAACACTTCAGCAATAACACCCTCCTCATCATCATTTTGAAGTTTTCCTTTTCCCTTAGCTTTTTCCATATTTTTGATAACACTTTTAAGCTCTTGAATTTCCTTTTCCATCCTGCCCACTCTGACCATCAAATCCTCCTCCTTAGGCTCCTCCACCGGTTGGCTAATGTGCAGGAGGTTCTCGGAAAGCTTCGAGGTCTTTGTGGCTTCTAAGAACCCTCTAAGAAGCAGGGATCTTAGTTTTCATGCCCTTCCTTTTCTTGCTAGACGAAGTAGTTTCAATCTTCCTTTCGAGCAGGGGGGAATGGAGCGGTGTGAGTAGGGGAGGAATGGAGGGAGAGGGTGGAGCAGGATTCATGCGGGGACAGTTTGAGCAGTGGCGATGGATAAGAAGAATTAGCCCTTGATGCAGAGGAACTGCCCTAGAATGACTCTGCACTTCCCGAACGGATTTCTCTAGCGAGTTTAACAAGTAATGAGGGAAGCTGATGATTATGTTTCTACAAAAGTGGTTAAGAAATATCAAATGTTTTTGAGGAATAGTAACAAATCTCCCCTCAAGAGTTACATACCTAATAACCATCCTAGCGAGCTCAACAAAAGGCTTAGGAATCGAAGTCAACTTGATGTCGGTTGTCACAAACTCAAGATTTTCCCCTTCGTCTAGGAATTTCTTTGCCTCCACCTCTCTGTCCACCCTCTTATTAAATAATTTGGTGCCATCAAGACTGAGCCCCATGATCTGGGTGATGAGCTCCTCTGTGATCTCAACCTCAATGTTGTTGTATTTAACAACCCGATTCTTCCACCCCTGAGCAAATTTAATAGAAATATCCTAATCAAAACCTTGAATTCTTTCAATCAAATTCACAAGACCCCCAATTTGAAGATAGTTCCAGAGCCCTACATCCTCTTTCCACATTGGATTATGGGTGGGCTCTATCTTGCAAGGCGGACCCCCCATTTTTCCAGTGACTCTACCCGCAACGGTAAAAGTTTTAGCACTATGCGTATCAGACTTAGCTTTGTTTTTGAATCTCTCCCATCCGTGATAAAAGATGTAATTATTAGACCATACTTTGTAATTAGTGACCCACTCCTTAGCATTCTCCCTATGACAAGTAATGATGGCTGTCCAGTTTACACAAATCACATAAATCACACAAATCTTATATGATGTCATCATTCTGTACTTAAGAATCCACTCTTTAGCATCAACATTACAGCCATTAGTGATGATTTTCCAAGCCATGTAAATCATTGATGATGTCTTTATTAACTTGAATGGGTAGAATGTCCCCCCTTAGCCAAGTTTGAAAAGTATTGTTAACTCCAAAGTTTTCCAAACCATCTGCGACCCTATTGCCTTCCCGATAGGTGTGAGTGATTTTAACATTTTCAAAACTCTTACATATATCAGTAGCTTCAACAATAAAATCTCTAATTGACCAGCTTGGGGGTTGCTTTTTGTTTAAGAGATTGATAATGTTCAGAGAATCACCCTCAATTATAATATTCAGAATATTACAATCCCTGGCTAGCCTTATTCCCCATAGAGCAGCAAGAGCTTCAGAGTAATGATTAGTTTGCCTACCCATTTTCCCAGAAAAAGTAGCAACAAAATAGCCTCTTTGATCTCTGATGACTCCTCCACCTCCAGAATCTCCCGGATTTCCTTTTGAGGCCCCATCAAAATTCAACTTATGCCAAGCATTGGGAGGCTTAATCCATCGGACAGTGGTTCTATCCATACCATTGTTATTCTTTTTGAAGACAGTGTCAATATTCCAATCAGCCAGAATGTATTCTTCTTTCTCAGGGAAAAGTCTATTTTTAGGAGGTTTAAATCTTGCAATATTGTCCTGCACAACAATGATAATTTCTTTGTAGACTTTGTTACATACCTTTCTAGTATTTCTGAAAATGCCATCATTACGAGCCTTCCAAACTCGCCACATGGTGTGAGGTAAAACTAGTTGCCATAATCTCCTCACCACACAATGCTTGTAAGGAGAGTCCCATTGTTCCCAGGCCTGAAGACAAGTAAGGGGAAAGATCCATTTCTGATTAAATTTTTCAAAAACAAGATGCCAAATTTTGGAAGTGTACTCACAATGAAGAAATAAATGTTTGATGTCTTCTACTTCTTTCTGACACATGCAACATCTATTCGGCATGATGAATCCCTTCCTAATGAGGTTGTCATTAGTCAGAATCTTGCCTTTAATGATGAGCCACCAGAAAAATTTCACTCTAGGGGTTAGCTCTGGCATCCACAGCTTATGCCACTTAATTTCACTTTCAATAGAGGCAAAGAAAGAATTGTAGCCTGATTTAACTGAGTATTCCCCATCAAAAGAATCTTTCCAAATGAGTTCATCCTTAAGATTTTGATTACTAATATGGATTAGAGAAAGTTGATTCTGCAAAGATGAAACATCAGACTGTACATTATCCTTCTCCACTTTTAGTTGTTTCCATTTTCTTTTGTTTTCATCCACCTCAATATATCCCTGTATTTTGTGCCCATACTTTGTAATTAAGTTGTCTTTAATGTGGCCATAAGAAGAAATCCAATTAAAATCAGTCCATTTATCAGTCCAGAAGTTAATGTCTTGACCATCCCCAAGCTTCCAGCTACATCCCTGAGAGAGAATATGTCTGCTGTGAAGAAGATTGTTCCAGAAAATAGAACCATTCGGAAGAAACTGATCAGAAATAAAGGAGATCTTGCTTTGGTTGGAAAGGTATTTGATCTTAACCAACTCTGTCCAAGGCTTGTGTTCTTTTATAAGTCTCCAACCTAACTTTGCAATAAGAGCAACACTCATATGTTTGATATCTTTGATACCTAACCCCCCAAGCCTCTTTGGTTTACATACCTGCTCCCAAGCCACTAAATGATACCTGAACCTGTCCTCAGTACCATGCCATAAAAAGTGCTTTTGAATTTTTTCAATACTATTCGTCACTGTTGCTGGTATGCTGAACATTGACATGATGTAAATAGGCAGGTTTTGAAGAGTGCTTTTTATCAATAAGCACTTGCCTGCACTTGAAAGTAGAGCTCCTTTCCAACCAGCCAGTTTTTTTTGAAATCTCTTAATAAGATCATTCCAGACCTCATTAGAAATCTTGCCAGTACTCAAAGGTAGACCTAAATAAGTAGTGGGTAGTGAATTAATAGTGCATCCTAGAATATTAGCAATATTTCTTTGCCTTTCCATAGGAGTATTGAAGAAATATATAGAGCTTTTGTCAAAATTAACTTTTTACCCCAAGGCTTCCTCATAAAATCTAAGGATAGTTTTGATAGCCTTTGCCTCATTATTGAGGCCATCGAAGAAGCAGAGTGTCATCAAGCAAACATGCATAGGATGCGTTTATCAACAACAAAACCATTGAAATGTCCACCACATATGCCATCATGGAATTCTTGGATGGCTAGAAAAGCCTACAAATTTTTGAGACACCATAGGAGGAGGCCTTTAAATCCTCTTTTGTAAATGATACCCCCTAGGATGACGTAGCGGGATGCGCATTTTTAAAAGGACCTTTTTGAATTTTGGATATATCTTGAGGTATTATATCGGTGTAAAGATATTTATGTGTTTGATTGTACCAAGTATCATATGGGATATCTTCTATATGATTGATGGTTGGAATATCGGTGCTAGTGTAAGATGGTTGATCAAGTTTGTGTATGATGATGAAAAGTTTAGAATCGTTTAGTGAAAATGTGATGAGGGAGGCAAGTGATGCCATGGTTTCTACAAATTTTTAGAATAATGAGGGATTTTTGGTTTTCATAATGGTTAAAGAGTTGTAGGAGATATTCGACAATGGTTTTATACTTTTGAAGGGTCTCATTTTTACATTGATAGAATCCTTTGATTTGATTTATGACAAGTTGTGAGTCTCCATAGATGTTCAAAATTTGTACACTTAGGAAGGTGTCATTCTAAATTCCCATGATAAGATATTCATATTCCACCATGTTATTAGTCCATTTTAAAGTTAAGTTTTAAGGAGATAACATGATAGGAATGTCCCAAAGGGGAATTATAACTATCCCAAGACATCCCCCCTATCGCATTTGATCCTTCAAGAAAAGATAATTTTAAGAGGGGTGTTGTCTTAATTAAGAGTATTAATTGACTCATCGGGGAGTTTTTACAAGGTAATTTAGTGGTAGGAAGGGGAGCTTCTATGAGCTGGTCGGAAATGACCTTTCGCTTAATGGATTTATGAGAGATAAATTCAAGGTCAAATTCGGTCATGAGTATCATCCATCTAGTGATGTGATTTTGTGATATGGTTTGGAATGTATATTTTTGATGGGTTAAATTTTGTGACAACAAATGTTTTGTGATTAAAAGGGTAGTGATAGAAGTTTAGCAAGTTACAAATTACATGGAACAACACCACTTTTCAAATTTTGAATAGTGAATTTTTACTCATGAAGGTTGTGGTTATGTAATAGATAATTTATTCTTTAACTTGTTTTTCGTTATGAGTAAGCATGGCTCACAAGGAATGGTCAATTGTGGATATATTAATATATAATGGCTTCCCCTCATGCGTGGAGGTGTAACCACAAATGGTGATAATAGATATTGTTTGAGGTCCTCAAATGTTTGTTGATAAATAATCCCACTTAAAGTGGTGATCCTTTCTAAGAAGATGATGGAAAGGTTGACACGGTATGATAATTGAGAAATAAAACGATGGATGGATTTGATCTTCCATTGAATAATGTGAAGTTTTTTGAGATTAGATGGAGGGAGAATTTTAATGAGGATTTGAATTTACTAGGGTCAACTTCAATTCCTTGAATAGACATGATAAATCCAAGGATTTTTCCTATGAGAAACTCGAAGACACACTTAGTGATTAAGACAAATAAGGAATTGTATAAGGAGATGTGAAAATATCATGTCAAGAATAATATATGGTATCTTTCATGTTTGGATTTACCTAAGATATTATCGACATAGTCTTCCATGGTCTTATGGATGAGATCATGGAAGATGTAATTCATGACGCGTTGATATGTGGCTCCTACATTTTTAAGCCAAAAATCATTACTCTATAGTATAAGGTTCCTTGTGGGGTGATGAATGATATTTTGTGTTGATCTATGGTGTGATAAGAATTTGATTATAACTAGAGAAACCATCTATAAGGGATAACATCCCATGGCATGTTGTTAAATCAATGAGTTGGTTGATATTAGGTAAGGAAAATCATCTTTAGGAAAGTGAGGTTGAGGTCTTGAAAATTCCATGTAAATGCACAATTTTCCATAGTGGCTTTTAGTGATAAGTATGATGTTAGAAACCCATTATGGATAATCAATAGGTAGTATGAAGTTGGTTGAAAAAGATATGTTGAAGTTATTCCTTAACTAGTAGACTACACATGGGGATGCATTCTAATTTTTTTTTTTTCACAGGCTTAACACCCAGACCATAACAATTTTGTGATAATGATGCTAGAATTGATATCCTACATGTCACTATAGACCATGCAAAGGCTTGACTATTTTTGGATAGGAAGAGGTGAATTATTAGAGCTCATACGGGTCTAAGGCTTGGCCAATTTTGACAATGTGTGGATCTTGTGGTGTGTGCCAATATTAACATCGATGGTTGATTTGTTAAGGAGTGTGGATGTATCAATAGGGAGGACTTTTGAAGATGGTGTTCATGAACTCCACGTATAGGTCAGGATAGCATCGTCATCATGGAAATGAAGAATGTTGATGATAGAAGAGTCCTCATTTATCATGTGTGGTAATACTAGAGGAATGGTTTCAATTTTTCTATTAGTTTGATAGTTAATGGTCCAAGTGTAATAATATTGACTAAAAAATTTTAGGAGGGATGGATATAATGTCTTTGTTGTCAGAGGGTGGATTTAGTAATGGTGTTAAAGGTTTTGTTGTTGATGATGATGGATCTAAAGAGGTTGTTTTGAATCCAAGACCATATTTTCATAAGGTTTTCTCATAGATTATCAAAGGGTAGGTCATGTAAACCCTACTCATATAGGCCCATACTAAATCCCTTCTATGCACAATGGTGGAGGTAAGTCCGGTGAATTGAGGCTTTTCCAATAACAAAAGTTCTAAGGATAATGGTTTTTGTGTGGTTTTCGAGTCAAGATGGGATGAAGGATGGTCGATGCCTCCATAAAATAATTTGTGTGGGAGGAAAGGGGGAAAAGGAAATGAATTTTCTACATTGGGCTTGTAGAGTGGTTATTTGTCAGGTCTCATGTATGTTTTAGGCGTAGGTAAGTGAATTAAGAGCTAGAAGGTGATACTCCCCTAGTGAGAGACATTTCATAACATCTTCAAAGGATTGGTCATCCAGTAGTTTGGATGAGGGGATGGAAGATCTCTCTGAAGCTTTATTTGAGGATGTAGAATTTTGTAGTGGAATTAGTACATCATTGGGCATGTAAGTCATGTGACAGGATTTGAAAGGATTAGGATCGGTAAAGGACCGTGAAGGTTTTACCCTCATATTCATATTTATACATCGATGTAGTGTTAATGGGATATAACACATAACACATATCCAAGTTCATCCTTAAACATGTTATACTATAAATCTCCTTCTACAGATAGAAGAGATCATGAAGACTTTTAACACCTACTTTGATGGGTAAAATGATCGTGCCTAGTGTAGGGGCGATGATGTCATTAAAAGTCATGTAGTATGGCAGTGTGATTGGGCAGCTATGGTGTTGGGTAATTATATTTTTTTAAGGCATGAGATGATATGATGTTTATACTAGCATTGTTATCAATCATAACCCTCTTAATGAGAGTGTCATTGATTTGGGTAGTGATGAAGAGAGGAAGATCATGGTCTTTAGGTTGTAGGGATGGGATTTCAGAATCATCAAAGGTGATAGTGAAATATATTTTAAGAGTGATGACAAGGTTAGAAAAAATTTGTGGGTCATTTTATGGTACTAAGATAGATTGAAGCACATCAATCATTTCTTTTTGATGTTTGTGGAGAATTTTGAACAAGCTCATAGAGAGACATCTTGACAGAGCTTGGTGTAACTATTTAATGACAATGTTTTGTATGGATGTGGTAGACTGGGTGTGAGGGGTGGAAAATGGAAAACTTGGCCTTGGAAGATGATGGGTTAGGTGATTTAGGAGGAGTGAGAGATATAGAGACTTTGGGCCCATTTTGATTTGGGGCTTTAGAGTCTTGTGTGCGTGCTCTTGTAGTTATATGTACAAATGATGTCTATTTGATGGAGTGGAGGATTTACTAGAAGAATCCTTACTCTTGTTGGATGTGGATGTGGTGTTGGGTGATGATTTAGAAGGGATACTTTAAGGTTATGATAATGGGTTTTTTGATTTGATGGCTGGGTTTGATTATATCTAGATCATAGGGGATATGATTTGTATCTACGAGGAGAATTCTTTTTTACAAGGACTTTGAATTATAGCATGGAGGGATTTACAGTCCTTGGTGAAGTGTCTTAGTATCTGATGGTATACATAAATCCTCATAATTATACCAAGAGGGTTTCCACCCTCAGAATCAAATGGCTTAGAAGGTGGTAATGTTATGATGGATGATCGAAAATTTTCTCAAGATTTAGTATAGTATCCTGTATATAGTTGACTAGGATGATGATGATGGTAAAGGGATTTGGATATCATTTTATGATTTAGAGGTTTAGATATGTTGGGGTTGTGTCCTGTGTGGCATGTTTAGGTGTCATTCAAGGAACAACCTTAGATTCTTCTGTAATAGTGATTACAAATTTGGATGAAGGATGAGGCCCCAAAATGGAGGGCAGGGGTCCATGTACTTTATGATAAAGTTGTCTATGAATATTTGGTATGGTTTCTATTTTTCTAGATGAATGATTTGTGGATTGTCTAGTTAGATTATTAGGATTTTTGATGTGATGTTGGGTGACATGGATTTGAAATATCTTTAATATTTCAATGATAGGTCTCTTTTCTAGAGATCTTGAAGAGATGGTGGGGGAACATGAAGAAGATGTGATAGATTATGTGTGTTGTGATGTAGTAGGACTCATGGTCTTAGCTGATAATGACAAGACTTGAGGAGTCACATGATTTGATGGTTTTTCATTATTTGAAAACACTGACACTAAGGGTGTAAGTGGGAGATCATTTAAAATATTGATAGTATGATGGGATCCATGACATTAGATTGGGGTTGACTGCTAGATGGGGGAGATGATTAGGGAAAGGATGTTTAAACACATATAAGATTTGATTTGAGGTGCATTTTGGGTTATCAAGTTGTAAGTCACCTTGGTCAATGAGATCCTAAGGATGTTTCTAAATGAATGACATTTTTCAATGTCGTGGCCTCAAAATTGATGGTATTTACAATAATCATTTTCTTTGTACCATGATGGTTTAGATGTGGATATATCAATAGTCAGATGGGAGGGAGTTTAATCATACAAGTGAACTAGAGTTTATCAAATAAAAATGCTATAATACTCCCTATGGGTGTAGTTACATTGAGGTCGAAGTTTTTTTGAGTCCAAATTATTTAGACATAGTTTTCACATAACCATGTTTTCCACCCTTTAGATTTTCATTTTGGAATAATTTTAAATGAAGACTTGGGTTTGGTTTCTTAGATCACAATTTCACTTTACCATCCTCGAGGGTGCAGAGTTATAGTTTTTGGGCCATGGTAAAGGCTTCATCAAATTTTTGAAAGGATTGGATTTGGAGAGTTGATGATATGTGTTTGGTGTAGATCAAGAAAACAACTTGATCAACTCAGTTTGTGGGAGAGAGAAGGAAATTTGGTTAATAATCCCTCACCATCTGGTGATGAAATATAAACAATAGACTCATCCTCAAATTGTTTAATAACATAGAGATCAATGATGGAGATCTTATGAGAAATGTTGATTGAGAAGTTCTCTAGAAACAATTACAAGTTGTGCGAATGAGAAGAGATAATGTTGTGGGATGTTATTGTACCAATCAAGGGTAGGACCAACTAAGGACATAGGAAATGTTCTCAACATAAGGTCTTAGTCATGGGAAATAAGATAACATGTGATGAAAGGATTTAATGTGTTGTTGTGGGTCCTCCTTACTATAAAACTTAATGAATTTTGGGAGTTCCCAATGTGGGGGATAGGCCTTGAAAGGCATGATGGATGGATAGGCTCATTGTAAATTTTTTTCATATGAGAGGTTGTTCTTGGGTCCCATGGTGGAAGCTTCAAGGCTCTTATTCTTCTTAATAATGCCTACATGGGATCATTATGAGGTTTTTGTGTGTTTGAAGAAGAGGGAAAGGATTGATTATAAGGATGGGGTTTGATTGCTAATATAAATGGTATGGTAATGGGATATTATGATGAAGAGGGGTACTTATTGGGATATTATAGGTATACTAAGATACTAATGGTTGTGAGGGTTGGATGTATTGATAAGGAATAGGAATGGAAGTGTTATAAGAGGTTGGGATGGTTGTATATATATTGAGAAGAGATGGTGCTATATTGTGAGACAGGGGTAGTGGATGCTTGTTGTGAAAAGGGGTGAGTACTAGTAATAAAACTCATGTTTGACATGAGGTATAGATGTGGGATAGATAGAAACTAGGTTTTGGATTGAAGACGTAGGTTGTTGTGGTGGAATAGGTTGGATGTGATAGGAGGGATTATAGTGAGAGGAACACCAACCAAGATTGTAGGAGGTGGAAGAGGAGTAGTGGAGGTTGCGGACTAGACGTGGATGGGGAGGTCATAGTGTGGGTTTGTGTGACTGATGATCTTGATGAGAGATTTGATGACATAAGAGGTTGTTGGTTGATGTGTCTTGTGATGAGATAACATTAAGATCGAAACTAGTGATAGAGATATGAAGTGGTGTTGATGTGCCTACATCACTAGTGGAGGGGTAAGGGGAGATTTTTTCTATGATGGGTTGATAATCGGGATCATGCGAGTCTAGAGTAGTTACAAGTGGTGACTTTGGAAGTTGGACAATATTCTGGATAGGGGAACAAGTAATACACATACCCTTGGTAGAAAAGGTAGCTAGAAAAGGGAAATCAGATTTGTGTCTAAGAGTTCTATAAAGATTGGGTCACCACTTTGGAAGAACTACAGAGGATCAAGACAAGGTGCTTCTGATGTCATGGATTGAGTACTGGAGAATGTGGAGGCTCCATGTCTATTTCTAAGGAAAATTTGTCATGTTTGGGATGTTTTGAATATGAGATTGAAGTGAATCTACCATATTTGAGAGATTTTGAAAGTGATACTATAGTCTAGTTAGAACCATGAAATAAGAAAATAGATAATAAAGAAACAAAAGATGGTTGTTTTTAGAAAAGAAAATACTACACAATCAGAAAGAAAATTTTGATTATCTTGATTAACTTAAGAAAATTTGAAATGAAAAATGGATAGAAGGAACTAAAAAGGATAAGCTAAGGTTAGTTTCAAGTGAGTTAAGGATGGAGTCCTCATATACCCAAAGGTACATGAGGCCCAATCTATGTTGGTATGTCGGTATACAGGTATGGTTTTGGGGCCTACCCCTCACTTCATGGTCTCACAGACCAATGATAAGGGTGTGGAGTTTTTAGCCAATATACCACCCACCAGTTATTTATACTCATAGCTAGAACACCGAGTCATATTTTCCCCTTGGTGATGAAATCCAAGTAGGTCATTTGCCTAGAAGGGATTTTTTAGATGAAAATTTGATTTGATATGTGATTTAGTTGTGTGTGAAGGGATTTTTGTGAATGCAATTTGTTTAACCCCTAATTAGACTATGTGAATAAGTAGAATGAGGGTTTTTTAATACCCAAAAATAAATGTTCAATTTCGATGAAAAAAATCAAACAAGAATGTGATGATGAAAGATAAATGAAAGGAAAATAAGCATACCTATGATTGTTATTCCTTTTTTATTTTAATTCTAATTTCTATGTGTTTTTGAAAAGTGATAGAAGGCACTCTAGAGCTAAGGTTAGATGATATTGACAAGAAAGAAAACAGGAAGATATGAAATCTAATCAAAAAGGGACTAAAAGTCCATCGGGTGTGCCAAAATGTTTGAGGTGATTTTCGTTCAATCAATTATATGATAAAACACCAAAAAATCGGAAGACAACAGGGTTTAACGATACCTACGTTAATAGTGTAGTGTCGGGATGAATGGGTGCAAAATAGATGTGGGTTCCTCCTTCCAACAAGTGAAAGAACCTGCATGCAAAGACAATTAAATAAAATAGATATTAGATGAAGATTTGACAATTTTAATGGAAAAGGCCGATCCTAGAACTAATGGGCTTCCTCGAAGGGTGTCAACTTGTTTTTTACAATTAAGTGATATGATAATAAAATGATAATTGATAAGTACAAGGAATGAATAAAATTCCAAAGGGATAGAGATATCTTGTTTCACATTGTAGGTGATCTAGTGCAAGGGATAAAACGAGATCGAAGTCAAAGAACTAGTCAAACCGGAACTATTCATGAGCATCTCATTCTTCTTGTATAATTTTTAGTTGGTCATTTTATGTCTTTGATTTTAGGTGTCAAGGCGATGACACAAAGGATAAGTTCATGTGCAATTTCAAATTTCTCCCAGAGGAAGGGTTGCTTTGAATAATTGGAAGATCATAAATGTTAGTTATGGGATGTGATTCACCTGCACTTATCATCTACAAGGAGACACATCTTGAAAAAAAGATCTAATTAGACATAATGACAAAATGATAAAATGACTTTGATAAAAATGATAAAATGACAAGGATCACTAGAGATTTGAGTAGAATCACTTTGGAAATTGATATAGAATCATTAGTAATTACTAGAAAAAGGTTAATTCCTTAATATAATGTTGATTAGATGTAGAATAGTTGATTTAATGAATGATTTAGACTAATAGATGATGCTTAAAGAGTTTGATAATGTAAATGACTAAAGATAACTTATCATCATTGTCTAAACATGTGACGAGGATCAAAATTCTTATAAATATTTTTAGATGCTACAAGGGATTAACAGAGTTTTTGTGGATGTCAAAATGTTGGTGTTAATGTCGTCTAGGTCTAGAGTAGAATATATCTTCACTACAAATACTTCCATATCCCTTTGAAGGAGGTTTAGTGATGTTTTTATGATCACTCATGATCCGGGGAAAAGTGGGGAAACCCTCTTGGAAGTGGTTTTAACCACTTCCAAATTAGATTTATAGGGTTTGGTTATGAATGTAAATGGTTGGAGAGGTTTTTGGAGGTTGGGAGGTTGGGTGACTAGGATAAAAATGGGTTTATATGGGTTAAGGGTGGTTAGGGAGGTTTTGGATAGGTAAATGGGTTTTACGAGGGTAAAATGTGATTTTATAGGGTATTTCATGGTTTAGGATAATGAAATGAGTGTGTCATGAGGGTATCTAGGAAACAGTGTCTATAGTGTGCACTCTCGATCGGGAGTGCCACTCCTCCACCATTCGCTCTATAAAACTAAAAACCAAAAACCAACAAATCACTCACAATGTCACATACATTTATTAAAATTCATCCACATAGCATTGTATCACACATACCTGGTTGCCTTAGCCTCTCTGAAGGTCTCATCATTTCCACAGACCACCCAACACCTCCACCACCTCATCATCATGATGAGGTCTAGTTCCCACATGTCTTGAAGTACCAATATCATGTCCTCTATTCATTGTGGTCGGGGCCTCTGTATCGGATGCATGACCATCTCAACCCTAAATGGCGTCGGTATCACCTTCCTAGATGCACATCTTATGTTCTATGTTCTATGGTGTTGGTTTTCTAGCTCCTATGGCATGTGGTCCTATATCCACAGATCCTCGATCGATACCTCCTCTAAACCACTCAATAATATAACTTGTGGTATGCCCGAGCATCACCACCACACCTCCGCTGCCTTTGACCATGTGTACCCATTGCCCGTATCTGGTAGGGTTGAAGTGTTTATACCCTCACCTCCGCTCATATGACCTATCTAACATGGAAATTTTGGTATGGTAACGATGGTGGTATCACCATAGGATTTGGTTGCCTAAATTATCTTGTGCACTACTCAACCGTGGGTCTCCACCCAATAAACATAGTGTCCCATCACCTTGGTGATGGTATCCAAAAAACTTGCTCTAGGTCGGTTGGGCCACTAATCTACATTCCTAGTGTAGGGATGCCAAGTAACATCTCTTGGATCCACTTGTGTTAGTGGCTTGAATACTCAAATTGATCTCACTATCGGCCCATGTGCCCATTGAAGCACTCTCGGAGAGCATCTTCTACTACTTCCTATGGTGTCCCTATCGTCCCATACATAGGAACCTCTCACATATTCAAGTCGTCAAGAATATCACGGGTCCTACAACCCTTTGTCCTCTATATTGTACCTTTTATAAATTGTGCACTAACTGGACCCATATGGTTGTGCCCAATTTAAGCAGTACTCCATGATTGACTACATCTTTGCACGCTATCAATCAAAAATAGTGGGTTGGATCCATATTCATTATGGTACACTATATGTGCCACCTTGATCCTCATAACTACCTTTCGGATATCTAGAATCCCTATATCCCGCACCATGCTAAGTTAGACACACAACATGCTCTCGTCATATGTACCGCTCCTAAAGTAGCCCATATGGGTAATTCTTTACTCTTTCTCTACGAAATCTAAAATAAGATCACAATACATATGGGTGTTGCCAATCGGTAACCCAAAAATACCATGTACATCCTCTAAGGTCAATACCATATCCATGGTCTCTATCATGTCCACCACTAAAAGGTGTTGGAAATGGTCTCCCATGTAGCCAAAAACATATGTATAAAATCTAGATCCGGTTGTATCATGGGTATCTACATGATGCCACAAAAACCCCAAACCTATAAAGAAGGAAACCTCTGCATGTTTCAATCGATAATCATCACACTCAACCATGATACATCTACACTCCACCATAGGTGGATCCTGTGCTCTACCTACATCCACAAAATGACAACAAGTAAATATTAGCACTCACGAAAAATAAATTTAAAGTGAAAAATCAAAGCATACAACCCATCTTGTAAATTTCCTATACAATTGGCCTCCCTGATGAGATGCCATCGTCCCTTGGAAAATTCCTTTATGCCATCATCCCTCCTCGGTAGATGCCATCATCCCCTAGCTCCCCATTCTCTCTATCTCGATGCCATCGGTCCTCATGTTCTGAAAGGGTCGATGACGTATGGCCAAAAAGAGGCCATGAATTCTCAAAATTGACTTTCAAATAACAACAAAATGAAAAAAATACAACGTAAATCCCTCCCGATGCAACCTAGAATTTACTAGTATAACCCAAGTGCACTTGACACATCACTTAGCCTAAACCGAGCACTCACCCAAAGTACACAAAGGTACTAGGACCCTCTTTAAGGTTGTTTTTGTAGGATGTTAGCATGATGAAGACTTAATGCATTCAGATCCATAATTAATATAACATTCTACAAAGCATGTCCAGATCTAGATCTATAAAGTAACAGATTTAAATAATATCCATAATGAAGTCAATCATGCAAGAACCAATTATACTTAGGATTAATACTCTGATTCAGCCAATACACTTCATTATATCAAACACAATAAATACACAGAAGCTTATTACAACAATTAATACCACGAAGCTCATGCACGCATAAGATATGACAACATAATCTCACAATCATTCATTTCTCTCATTGTCCTCTTATACTACATGAGATCACTACATATTTATAAGGGTGGGGACTTTCCCTTCACCGCTTGCATAACTCCAAAAATAGGTCGCATGCTGAAAATAGCCATGCACCTTTACAATAATAGCCACACATGCAAGTGCGCTAACAATAGACCTCTTCTAGTTAACTGGTAGTAGCAATTCTATTCTTATCCCGCACCCATGCAAAGCGCTTAGTATCCACTCTTCCAATAATATCCCATGCATGTTGCACAAGTCATTATCTCGGTTTGTGTGCTCTCTACACGCCATCTCTAAAAATATCATGTATATGTTAAAATGGCTATGTCCCGAAGTTTCCCTTGTCTTTCATGCACATGTCCTTCCCTTCCTCTCTGTGTCATTTTGACTATGCCCTATTCTCATGCATGAACCTCTATGTGCCTTCTACTAAGTATCACACTTTTTTTTCTCAACATTACCCCACACTAAACTACATTTCAGCCCCGAAATGGTTTTCTTTTAATATGGAATGAATAAAGAATAAGGAATGGATGAATGTAAAGAATTACTATACAAAGAATAATTATTTACTATGCAACATCCTCTACTTCAACTAGGAAGAATTAGTTACGAATACTACCTCTAATGATTGCCACTCATTCAAAGCGTGGCCTCGGCCTTTTCTAAAATATTTCTTCAATAAACTCCAACTCATCTAGGTAATTTATCCCTTTTCATTCTGTAATAATAACATAATGTTAGACATTGCATACATTATTCCTTCCAAAAGATCCATCTTCTACGTTATAAGTTTCCCAAGTTCATCCAACCTGTTCTTATGGGGCTCCTGGGCCACTGCAAGGGCCTCATGCTTTTTCTTTACTAGTGTCAGTCTCTCTGCGCACCCCAAGGTTTCATCCTTCATTTCCTTCAGGACCTCATTGTCCTCTACCATGGTCCTTATTCTTATGACTACCTCCAGAGCTGTATAAATATTCAATGCTTGAGTCTGCTTTCTTCAGCTCCTCCCACAAGGTTTGGAGTAGTGCCTCGTATGATGAAATATTTTGCACTACTAAAGCCTTTGTTCCCTTTTCTTCCTGCTCAGGGTCCTTTAGTTCGACATCCAAACTAGTCCATCCTCAAGCACCAAATCAACTAATGTACACACATAGTGCATAGCCAAAGGGAACCTTTCAGGTACCTTGGACTCCAAGTGTGGTCTTACTTTCAGGACATGGTCTCCGATCTCCTCTGCCATTCCGATAAGGACCCCATTCTTCTTCTACTCTAGGTCCTTCTCTCCTTTCAAGTGCACAATATCTGCATCTTTGGCCTTGATCTCTTCTCTTAATGCTTTGATAGTGGTATATTTGTCTATGTTCCTCTGCGCCACCTCTGTAGATACTTTTACTAAGGCATTACTTACCTGTTCATCTGACATAATAGTGGGTTTTACGGTTATATGTCTGTCTTGAGGTTCCTTCTTCAACCTTCTTGACACATAGGATTCTTTGCATACGTCAAATTTTGGCTCATCCATGTGTGTGTGCATAGACCAAGATAGTTTCTTCCTTATGTGCATGGTGGCCATGTCTTCATCCATCATATCCCATCCATATAACTCCTTAGGGCTCACTGTGCTTTGAAAATGGGCGCAAACAATTTTACTTGTGTCCTCAACATAGCCCAAAGATGTAATAGTATACTCTCCATTTTTATTTTAGTTCTTGGCCCCTTAAGAACTGGAGCGCCAAGATTTGGAGTTGGATCTTCTATGTCTTGAGCATTATATGGTCCTAATTCTCCTTCCTTTACCATTTCCCCTCCATTCTTCACACCCTCATCTTTCATTTCTTCATATTTCATCTCTCCCACGTCCTCTGGTTGTGTAGGAGATTAGGCGTGCTCTATTTAGAATCCTTTGTCTCATCATTCAGACCTTCAATTTTCTTTGTCGTTTCTCGAGTTATATCCTTCATGGAGAGAGTCGTGGTGATATCCGTACTTATTACCTAGGTGAGTAATAATTTGGAGTCTATTATAGTAAATATCTCTGGCCTTTTTGGGTCCCATCCTTCATTGAAAATCACACGATGCAGAAGTGCTGATATACCGTGAACTAGACTGACTTTCCCACCACCAAAGGTAACTCCTTGGGGATGCACCACTCCTCTTTGAATGTCGTACGGATCCTATCACACAATATCTCTGCCCTCTCTGCTTGAGCGGGCCACTCATTGACCCTTCACACAAGTACTTCTCAAATATTTCCGCAAGGGACTTATTCTGCATGGGGTACTCCCAGATCTTGTTCTTTGGCCCATCGGGCACTCCAATTTCCATAAATATAAGGGATAATAGGACAACACCGAAACGATTTTCTCACCTGTGTGTACTTCCTCGATGATAGTCTCCATAATGTAGCCTGATATGTTGTAAATTATTCCCTATGACATTCTCCTTGCAATGTGTAGCCACATTGTATTCACCTGAGACCATCTCTCTTGATCATTCAATTTGGTGACTAGATGTGTAGTTGCTTGTACTAATGGGTACTTATTCAATTTTTCGATATCCATTCTGTGTGGACCCTTGGTGTACCCTAAATCCTTCCTCATCTACATGATTATTGCTTTATCTATCAAATCACTATTCGGATCCAATCCTATGCCCCTTAATCTTATTATTGTTGAAATTAGATCAGCTATTATCCTTACCCTATGTCTGGAGAAATAGAAAAAGTCTTCATGTACCCTATTCATTAGCCACTGGTACAAAGGTTCATACTTTCCAAAATATGGAAGCTTGTATAGAACTGTTAAACGCCAATCTACTTTAGTAACTTTTCTCTAGCATCATCATACAACGACATGTCCTCTATTGTGTGTTTGTTCACCTTCATACTCAACAATGTGTCGAACTCCTTTTTATTATCAATGTGTGGTGGTTTTAGTCACTTATCTTGCACTTTTGAATATGATAATCCCATTCTTGTCCCACTATCACACCTTCTGGGTATTACATCTCTGAAATTTCTCTCGGGAGAAATTTCAACCTCTCTTTCCACTTAATTATTCCCTTTAGTTCCTACAACAAGTGCTTTCTTTGGTGCATCTGTA
The DNA here is from genome assembly GCA_018340775.1 of Taxus wallichiana var. yunnanensis. Classification (NCBI taxonomy): domain Eukaryota; kingdom Viridiplantae; phylum Streptophyta; class Pinopsida; order Cupressales; family Taxaceae; genus Taxus; species Taxus wallichiana. Next base: position 791,992,310 of record CM031242.1, read on the forward strand.
AATCACAACTTTTGTCCTCTCGTAGTGTGCAAAATCTTACCTTCTACATTTTGTAACGATCAATTCCAAAACCCTAGCTCGAATCTTCTTTCCCTAGTTTAAATCATGTTCCCTAGCTCTTTTGAAACACTCTGCTTCACTCAAACCATTCACCACTAGGGAGGTAAGCTTCTCCACCGTACCTGCACAAATATGCAATCCATGTCTATCAAACTCTTCGCACCTCAACATGATTCACTCACCTTGGTTGTACTTAGCTCTTTCAAATTTTTGTGATCTACAATGGTAAAAATGAACTCATATCCTTTCCTTATATATATTTTGAAAATTTAGTGCATTTATTGCTCCTTCACCTACCAACAATCCTCATTAATTGACCCTTTTCACATTTTTCCATGCAGTACATCTTCATGCCTCATCTATAACCTTTTAGCATGCCTTCCTACCTTCTGGCTATAAGCTTATCTTCGCGCATTTCCATGTTCTTGAGTACCTCGTAATTGTGCCTTCTCCTGGTAGTCTCCATGGTGCTACTTACCTTGCGTTATATTGTTCCTTTATTTATCTCCATCTATGGTCCTTATTTAGAAGCAATCTTCTCTGTTCACTAACTCTTAAAACTTGAATAGAACCTGTAGCAGGTTTGTTCCTTTATGTGTACCCATTTTCAAATAACCACCCCACACAAATGGTATGTGTCATCCTATACGCATAAAAATACTACAAATGGTAATTAGCTTTTTGCGGGAAAACATGCTTATTTCAAAAATAATAACTTAAATCAACAAAGCATAGAAATGAAGAAGGAAATACATTAACAAAATACCTAATTGAAAACCTAATCTAAATGGCAATATTGCCATATTACAAACACCAAGAAGACTTATTTATAGTAGGGCTTCATCTTACTCTGTTGAAGTAACTGGGTAACTATATTCCATCAAGTGCTTCTAATCGGCAAGCTCATGTTTCAAGTATGTGAGTGATAACATATGGTCCTAACCAATGTACTTTGAGTTTTCTTGTATGGCACAAAAATTAGAATCATAAAGAAGCACCATCTTTCCTAAGTCAAGCTTTTTGTCTCTAATCTACCTATCATGCCATGCTTTATGCCTTGATTTTTCTCACTTGACTCGACTCCCAGCGTGCTATTTCTTGTTGCTCATCCAACTTAATTAACTTGTCAATTAGTTCTTCTAATGCTTGCTAATCAGCTAGGCCTCTAGCGTGTGCAATACTCAAAGAAGGTAACATGAATTCCATAAGAAGAATTATTCATGCTAAACACCAATTGAAAAGGTATGGCCTTGTTTAACCGCTTGTCTATTGTTCTATATGCCCAAAGTACTATAGAAACTTTATCATCCCAATCCTTCCAACATCACAAAATTTTGTCAATGTTTGGCTCAAAATCTTGTTGAAATCCTCAATAGACCCATTTTCTTCAAGATGAAATGGTGTAGTCTTATGGTGTGCAATCATGAATTCATCCATTAGAATTTTGATTGTATCATTTAGAAAATGTGTGCCCCTATCACTCATCAAACTCAACAGGAATCCATACCTTGTAATAATATTTTCCCATAGAAACCTAGTTGTTGTAGCTGATGTACAATTTTTGTAGGCATTGTTTCTTCCCACCTTGTCAGGTAGTCTGTGTAAGTAATGATATAGTGGGATCCGGTCATGTGCGCGACTTGTGAAATAGGACCCATAAAATCTATAACCCATTTCTCAAATGGTTTTGCACTATTAATAGGTCATAGAGGTATTTCATCTCTTTGATCTAGTTTTCCAAGGTGTTGATAGTGATCACAAGCCTTGCAATATGCCTTACAATATTTATACAAGGTCTCCCACCATAATCCAGCGAGTAGAATCTTACGTGTAGTGGCGTCACCTACATAGTGGCCACCTGCAATACCACCATGAGCCTCCTCCATGATATCTATGTGCTCATGTTCCAGTACATAGTGGCGCAATACTTCATCCTGGCCTAACTTGTACAGGTCACCACTAATCAACATAAACAGTTATCGCGTGAATAGAAAGTTATTTCTTCTCTAAGGATTTCATCCCTTCCGGTGCCATACATGTTCGTAGAAAGACAAAAATGTCTCCTAAGTCTGATGGAGCACGTTGTAACCTTTATAACTATGCATCGACGCATGTTATCTTCAATTTCACACTTCTTCCCTTAACTGTATTGTAGATAGATGATCTGGTCCAGAATTAATTTTCCCTAGTTTTACCACAATTGTGAAATCAAATTCCTGGAATAAGACTACCCATTTACATTTGTGCCCCTGTAAAATGGGATTGTTTACCAAATACTTCAATGCCATGTGATCGGTCATAAAATACAAATGGTGTTGCTAGCAGAATCTTTATCTGAATTGATGTAGCGCATAGATCATTGAAAAAGCTTAGTGCTCTATCATTTTATAATTCTACTCTACATGAGTCAAATTTCTACTAGAAAAATAGATATGATGATCTATAATACCTTCTCCATTTGAGCCAACACCGTGCTGATAATGGCTTTGCTGCAGGCTTCCACATATACTGAGAAATGGTTGGTCCCATGAAGGAAATTCTGAGAATAGGCGATGTATTAATTTTCTCCTTCAATGTCTCGAATGCACATTACTACGGTTCTCCCTAGTAGAATGTCCCTTTTCCTTTTAGTAAATCCTCAAAGGGTGCGAAACCTTAGTATACCCCTTTATAAATTTTCTATAATACCCAGAGTGTGACCCAATAATCTATGCACCTCACTTTGACTAGTTTGGTAGGCTCTTCCAAGATGATAATGACTGTAACCTTAATGGATCAACCAACAAACCTTCTTTACAGATGATGTGCCCTAACGATATTCCAAATGGTGTGGCAAATACACATTTCTTGATGTTCAAAGAATATACTTAATCGATTTATCGACATCTTTCAAACATTAGCGTAAATTGTCACAATGATCCTTAACAAGTCCATACACCATCCAATCATCAAAATAAACCTGCAAGAAGTTATGAATAAAATATTTGAATGCTTGAACAACTATGCATGAAAATTCAACAGCGCATTTTTCGGACTAAAGGGCATCATTGTATAGGCAAAGTTTTCCCATTCGGTAAGTAAAAGTAGTCTTTTCCCCATCCTTCTATGCAATCCTTACTTGATGATACCTAGAGAATCCATCTGTAAATGAATAGATTCCATGCCTACTGCGAATGCATTCTAGTATTTCCTTAGTGAATGGCGTAGGAAAGGGATCAATCACGCATGCAACATTCAACTCCTTGTATTCCACAAAAATCCTAATCCGACCATCCTTCTATATATTGATCACCTAACCCATTCTAACTTTCCAAGGGATTCATGATTCCAGACTTCAACATTTTGTTAATTTCTTCTTTGAAATTCTAGTGTAATTTGGGGTTCATCCCGTAGGGTCTCTTTCGACCGGGCGCGCACCTTCCTTAAGCTTTATCTTCATTTATCCTAGTTATTCATGCACGGATTTTAGTTCATCGTATCCCCAGGGAATAAGTCATGATAATCTCATAGTAACTCAATGATTTTTGCCACTTTAGAGTCATACCAATAGTCCCCAATTATGGCCTCCTTAGGCTCAACATCTAATCCAATATTCACTTTCTTTGTCTTCATAGGTTCATGATAGGCGCATGTGGTCTTATCTGCACTTTGTCCAAAACCTCACACCTACCTATTGAATGGTCTACATCTAGATTTTCTACTTCTTCACCATCCACTAAGTTGACCATCTTTCATTTTTCCTTCTCAAGGAAAGTGCGCCTAAGTAGTGTGGCATCTGTCTCTATTTCTTCAGAAAAATGCACTCCTGAGTCTTCTTCATCAAATAACTCTGAATGAGTTCTTCCACCTTGCACTATCTCCCATAGTTAAGCACTTTATAACCTTTAGATCCTCTCCTACCAGAGGTTTAGTAGAGAAAAACTTAAAAGTCCAAGTCATTCTTCTAATTAAATCCTATCAATTTCCAATCTCTCTATGGAGTTCCACATATGCATACCAAACACTGCGCATAGACCTTGTAGAGTGGAATAAAATTTTGCACCCGAGAGCGAAGGTGGTAAATCTTCATGCCCCCTCTGTCTTCAGAGTCTCTCACACTATTGAACGGGGTGTTGAACAAGTTGATTACCATGATAAGTGCATATTTGAGTAGGTGCATTGCTCCTAAAGAACCTAGTAGTAAGAGCAATCCTAATTTCATTCCATCCTACAAAATTATCCTTGTGAACCACCCACTAGTGTGTTGTTATCCCGTGCAGGGTATATGCTAGCATATTCCATCTCTCCAACTAGTCTATCCATTATTCCTCCATGGCGCGTAGAAATACCGTAGGATCTCCTTCTCCAGTGTAATGAGGTACCAAGTTGTTACCTATTCTCTTGATACAACAAGGTCTTTTGTCTCGTGTAAATGTGCTCTTTACTCCGTGCCCTACCAACTCATACATACCATGAGCCCAATTAGCACAAGCAAAACTTGTAGTATCGCTAATAGACTGTGCATCTCCCCACTAAAGGATTCCTTTTTAGATGTCTCAAGTACCTTTGGGTCCAGGATGGCGCGTATATAAATCCTATTCAGGTTTTCACTCAAAGGCTCAACATAGGGCACATATTTTCCATCCGTTAAAGGGATAATAACTCTTTCCTCCTTGTTTTCAAAACTGATATAACCCTTGTTGAACTGAAGATCGGCATTATTTGCATAGCACCAAGGACGTCCAAGTAGAGCTAGGAAGCTATCTTATGCTAGTGCTAAAACCTTGAAATCCCCAATGAACTTGGCTCCTGTATGGTAATAGATGCATCTTTTAAAACTATGATGGGAGTGGCCTTTGTTCGGGTTAGCCATGAACAATACATTTGAAGATGGTTGTAATGGAGGTCTCCCATTCGTACCCATGCATCTAAAGTAAGAACATTGAATTATGTGCTGTATCAATCAATATATTACTCAAAAGCCACCCATCCACAATAACATTCAAATTGATTTCCTTGTCATAGTCTAAGTTATGAAGGAGAAGGTTTGCATACGCAGATCTACCACCGGTCTCAATACTTACGCGTGGAGTGTTTCCCTTTAACCAATTCCCTAACAATGGAATGATATTCTCCTAGTGTAACATCTTGCACACTTCTTTCAAGTCATCCATATCATATTGGATTGTTTCTACTGCTTTCTTTTACTCCATCTTCTGTGATTGCTCCTTTAAATATTGTATTTCACCCTGAATATTTCTAAGTACCTCCATGGTTTCCTAATAAACCTCCTTCTGATGGATAGGATCTGGGTACCGTGCATGTAGAACCTCCTCCTTAGTGATGGTAGGCTTGCATTGCAATGCTTCTTTGCGTGTGCCACTTCACTAAGGGTAGTGATCTTTACATACAAGCCTCGATTCAAGTTCCAACTTGGCGATGTATCCTAACCATCCCTATGCCTTTGTTTTCTTATTTATGTTTCTTACTAAGATGCTCATATAGGTCTAGGAATTCCTCATAACTATGATTCTTTCCATAGAAAGAACATGCAATATTCTAAGGACATTCACACCTGTAGTGGTCGGGAGATCCACGTGTATAACATGTTCCACGAGGAAACTCACCTCGTGCACCACCATGGCCTCATCCTCCAAATCCACCACATTATCCTCAACATATGTCGTGAACTCCTTCAAAACGCCCTTCAAACTAATCATAGCGCACTTGATTTTGATCCTAATCTCGATGCTCACTCTTGCCTTTAGATTTATCTCGATAATCATGTCATCAGCTATACACCAATATCTATAACATCATGGATCTAACCAATCGTTAGTAGCCTTCTATGTCATGATTTGTGGGCCTACAAATTTTACATTAGCAAGAGATGTTCTTCCTTATTGTGCATTGTAATAATGGGCAGTGGCTAGCATCATGGTTTAAATGACATATCTCACAGTCTAGTAGAAATGAGTGTATTGATCTATGGGGAAAACTATCCTTGGTGTGACCTTCCACCTCACAATCCCCGTTCATGTCTTATATGCTGAATTTGCCAATAGCTTCTCCAAATGCTTCATCATAGCTGCAATCTATGATTCCAAAATGGGCTCACCCCGATGTCTATGCTTCGACTACCTCGGCCGCATAAATTTTCTTCAAATAGTAGATTAGGTGCTATTTAGTTATGTGCCTTCTGCTTAGTATCACACTTTTTCTTCTCAACACCTCCCAAACCCACTTGTATTTTTTTCTAACCTTCCTAATGATGCGTGTTTTAACAAAAATGACGCAATAATGACTCTGAAAAATCAAAATAACTAAATAGCACCTAATCTACTCAATAGAATTAAATGCAATGACTTACTCGTGGTCATACCCCCTGCGTGCTCCACCTCGTCATCCTCCATCACCACCTCGTACTCATGCCATGACATCAAAATACACTCAAATTTAAAATTCCATAGCTCAGTTCTCTCAATTCCAAAATAGTAATAACCAAAATCAAAATCAAAATCACTATATAAAACTCAATTTTCTATTCAAATTCGTCGCGATCAACCTAAATCTTCAAACAATCATCATTTTTCCTCTTGAACTCTACAACACATGTCATTTGTTTTGTTATGACCATAATTCATGCCATTTGTTTCGACTTATTACATGACTATTTTCGATTATCTTCAACTTTTGCATATTTTTGACATCATACGACATCATGATATCTCGACACTATGACATGACATCCATCCCATGGGCCCCTAGCTAGGTGATTTATGTCTTATTTTACTAATGATCCTCTAATGTTTCCTTTCAGTTTTCTTCTCCATGGTTCTTATAGCATTGATTATGCCAACATGTGGCGGGATGAGACACTATCAAGTACACATTAGTGGGTATATTTCATTTCAGCTAGTCCTTTCAATATTTCTTTATGTACTTAATTTCAGTATCAATGTTACATATTGTTTCTTTCCATTGACCACCCCATGTTTTTATTGTGACATGTTCTTATCAATGGTTGGGGCATATGTATACACCTAATTTTTCATGTTTCATGTTTCATATTTTTACCAATAATTTCCTTTAACAGATAAGGGTCGTTGATGAATATATTTCTTTAGTGGGTGTCTTAAGGGGCCTTCCAAGAATGGTAATGGTTATTCACGTAACCATTATGGGTTAGAGACAATTCATAGATATAGTGTCATTATTTGGTCCCGACCTTACTTTCCACGCATGAGTTATCCTTGTCTCCTTAGGTCCCACACATTTATCATTTGTAACTTATTTCTTTCATCTCACACTTTACACCTTGTTCATCCATGTTCTTGATCTATAACACATTATTTTTACTTTTCACGACACATTACCTCATTTCAACACCTTTGGTCAATGCCATCACCCGTGGGCGATGGTTTCAAATTATATTTCCTTAGTTGATGTCATCGCCAATGGGAGATGGCATCCTATACACACACACACCACTTATTAACACTCAAAGAAATAAATCCATAATCATGCAAACTACCATCTACACTTCTATTTTACGCCATCTTCACATCTGCTCACTTAGCTCTTGGTTCATCTTGCAATTTTCTTGGATTGGATTGTATTGGACACTCTTCTTCTTAGATGGCTTGCTTGCACTATTAGGTCACCTATAGTGATTCTAGGACATGAACATTGTTCCCCTTATCCACATAATATCAATTCTCTCTACATGTGTTACTTCTCTAGAGAGATAGATGCATCGGTGACCACCCTACATGTACAAGGTGATGCACTAACCATCTTTTTCATTTTATTAGATAAGTTCATCTCCTTCCCTCATTGTGCTATGTTAGCTTAGTATTACATATGTTTGGATGTTAGTTAGCATAGTACTCTTATTTATGATTAGTTCCTTGGTTCACTTTTATTTCAATTATAATATGCATGCTTTTTCTTATCTATCGTTGATTTATACCTCTCCACACCCAACTACTGATATCTTAGTAGGGTTCTCTCCTCTATCTTGATTGTGGACCTTGAAACCCTAGGTTGACCTAGTGTAGGGATTATTGCCCTCTATATATGCGACCATAGTGCTTTTTGTATCCCCTTTAAATATACCCAATGTATTTTGATTCATGTTTGTTTCTACTCATTTCCTTAATTCTCTTGTAGATGTTCAAATGATTTATGAATGCAAGTTATTGAGAAACATTCTTGGCCGCCATACACTTTATAGATTAAATTTATTTCTGTAAAAGTAAAAATTAAATAATAAATATTGTATATAGTAAGGATAATCATATGGTTTCTCATGCCTCTGTTTTATCTCTCGCATGATATAGTACTAATTAGGGGAAATTTTAAAATGGAATAACATTGTGTAGGTGAAACAATGGTTGAGAAATATATATTGGTGGAGGATTTGGTTAGAAATTTCGATGCTTAGTGGTTGAAGAATGCATTAATTTATGTATACTAGGAGATGGAAGGCCTCGAATCCTATGGTTAAAGAGTTGTAGGAAAAAACAACACACTACGGACATAATTTAACATGGTGAGAACTAGATACTCTTATGACCGTGAAAAATCCTATATTATTTCCTAAGGATACAATGCCTACAAAGAAGACATCTTGTATATATTTTTGTAAAAATTGTTCCTACATGGATACCTAAACGTGTTTATGAGGAGGAGGTGCCTTTAACAATTGGATATGAGGAATGACAAATAGCAGTTGATCTTACACATGATGGTAAATAAATCCTCTCTATAGGAATTACTTCAATGAAGAATCCTAAATATGATGGTAACAACCAAACTACATTCACAAACCTTGAAGAAAATTTTGAACATTTTTTATGAGGATAGCTTATAAATTAAAAATGGTGGAGATCATCAAATAAGGTCAAAGAATGGTGTAATAATTGTGCCTTCTGAAAGTGATATTACTATATCTCTTCTTCCTTTTCATGGATGTGATTTAGATGTTCTTATTCCTATAACATCAATGTTACAACTTCCTACAAATTTGATTCCTCTAGATGAAAAATAATGTATAATCAAGAATTTCTAAAAGAAAACATTCAATAGAAACTAGAGGATCAATATTTCATCATTAAGTTCCTTGATTGTTGCAGGCAGAAAAAGGTTGAGTATGGATGTCACGATGCTTAGATAAATGAGCACACCAAAAAGAGGAAATATCCAGTTGCAAATGAGACTCAAAGAGGACATTGACCATCAAATCTAGGTATGCCTCTTAAATATTTGTTATTTCATATTTATTATGTTGCCCATTCTCATAATGCATTCCATACTTGGAATTATATTCTATCACCTTCTTAATATTAGGTAGACCTACACTAACAACCATAGATTCAATTAAAAAAACATCAAAGTCATTCATGGTATCCACCACCCAAAAATGTCATATACAACTAATTAAGGTTGGGTTTGAATAAAAATACACATAACCACACTAGTTTAAGATATTCCAAATTCTCACTAAAACAACGCACTCACCCACCGCAACACCTAAATGTTTATCCTTCACCCACACATAACACTAAAAATAAGTTGGTCCAACCAATTTATAATAAATTAATTTATGACATTCTCTCCCATCACACTTTGTAGTGTTTCATCCATATTTAGGGATTGTAATAGGACCACCCACTTCACTCATAATAGAATTCATCCAAGAAAGTTCTTGACAAAGTGTAATAAACACTCTATTAATAATAAATGAGTCAATCCTTGAATTGCATCCATTTGTCAAACAGTAAATGTTGTACCATTAAAATTTATATTTTTAGAAGGTTGAATCATTGAAGGAAGAACTTCAACAAAAATTTAACATTATAGAAAATTTAATGTTTGTGTCTATAATTCATTATTCTCACATTGTTTTTAAGTGGAGGAGCTTGTTTTAGAGTTTCCAAATATAATATTCTAAATCTAAGACTTCTAATTTTGTAAGTTTTTGTCCTTGTGGTGGAATGTGAGAGAAATTTTGGTTGGAGAACTCTATAAGCGAGCTATCTTGATATTTGAGATCCCAAAACTAGTGGGTGGCAAGAAAATGAAAAATTCTAGTTGCTCATAACACAATTTTGAGAGAGGTTTTCGTGCACATTAGTATTTTGAAAAAAAAATCTTTCAATTTTTGAACAAGCATAAGCATTTCAAATGAACATGCCTTTTATATTACTATTTAGCAAAAGAAATCATGAAAATAAAATGCTCAAAATAAAATTTTGGGAGAGGTTTTTTTGTATTAGTATGGTAAAAAAAAACCTCTTTTAATTTTTTTCTAGCAACAATAATTTTTAATATATCAAGTCGTATTTGCTATTGTTTCCATTTATAACATCTCGCCAAAAATGAGAAACAAATCCAAGATAGGTTTTTATGGTAGAATTTTCTTGAAAACCCTCTCTAAGTTTTCACACAACTCCAAGTGTTAGAAAGATGTAATTTTCTATCATTTAAAAAAATAGCATTTTTGAGCATTCAAGTACATTTTTCCATCATTGAAATAAGGTTAAGATATTCATACATGACACATTCACCCTCATTTATGTGCACATATACATTGAATCAATCCATCCATAATTTTCTCAAACATATTGATTGTCCTAATTACCATATCAATATTGTTGCTTTCAACACTTTTAAGCATGATATCACTTAATAATTATATTGCACTTATGTTTGATGTTTTTCAATAGAATTGGTAATTTATGAATAACATTGTGACATTTATCACTATTTATATTTTGGGTTTTATCATTAATCATGAAGTATGTAGTTCTTAAGATCACCTTGAAGTATCGAGACACTGTAAAAACTAAAGAAAGTGCACATTTTCAACTCGCAATGGTTAGTTGATAGATTTGATCAAGTGTGTTCCATAGTATAATAAGTGGAATGATTTATATTTTAGTTGAAAAGATGAAGTCAAATTTCATTTAACCACTCTTTATTTGACCATTTTATTTTTCTTTCTTTGTTCTACCATGCAAAAGAAGATTTTTTGATTTTACACGATACTCTTATTGGCCAAATGGATGAATCAATTGAACTATGTCATACACTTCATTCAAAAATATATTTTTATCACAAAGTTCAATTGTATGGTAACTATGAATGTATTCCTCATAGTTGTATATGTTATAGCTCATTTTTCTTATTATATTAGTGGATACCATGTTTTTTTCCATATTGATCATCTAATAATATGGTATCTAATTTATAAATTCATGATGGTAATATTGTCATATGGTTGTTATTACTCTAAGAATTCAACATTACCATTACAAATATGTTTGAAATTTATACCGCAATTGTTGATTATCTTTCAAACTAACAACCGATAACAAAGTTTACAGGTGGATGATGAACATAATTTTTTTTTTCCCACTGACGTCTCCTATGGGTGCTAACAATTTGGCCACATGAAATTCTTCCCAAATATTTATCTTTACATAACAACATACACCCACCAATGTGATAAATGTTGGCATTCGGGAACTATACTTTAATGAATTTTGTTAGTCGACCTCACATCACATACAGTCACTCACAATTGAGAATATTATGACATGATAGGTTCAATAAAATAAGGATATTTCCACTAGAATATTGTTCATTACTTCATGTTCCCATGTACTCCAAGTTCTGCAAAGGTGGCTCATGTTTGAGTAGATGTTGGACAAAAAGCTCATGACTAAGGATAAATTCAAGATACTCATATTGATTTAGATGTTGTTAAGGCTATGGTACAACCTCTTCCTAAGTTTTCTTCATGTCATCACTCTTCAAAAAAAAATTTAAAAAAATTAAGCTTGATTAGAAAACCAACTTACCGGCTAATCAAGGGGGAAAAAATTAAAAATTAAAAAATCGAAAAAATTTGATCACAAAACTCGATTGATGTCTAATCAAAGGAGAAAAATTGAAAAATCCTCGATTATAAAACAAGCTTGTTGTCTAATCAAGGAAAAACAAACTAATAAAGTAATTTTTGCATCTCTAGAATTTCTATTTATTTCTAACATGTCACATGAACACTCTCATACCTATATGAATTTGCTACTTGTTAGTTCATTATCACTACATGTTATTTTACCTTTTGTTACATATTTTTCTCTTCCTACCGATTAGTTTACAATTATTGGTAGTTAGTTTACAATGTTGGTTTTCTTGTTACTATAGGTTACCTACAACACTTGCAAACACAACTACACTAGTGCAAATGATAAGGATGCCTACCTTACAGAGACTATGGTTCCTTGTTAATCATTTTTCCATGATATAGATTTCACCCCTTGCCATAGATTTCTCCCATTCATTCTAGGGTTGTACATCTATGATCTCACTAGGTATATGTGGTCTTACACTCTTTTGGCATACTAGTTACATTCCTAAGTCTATACCTATAGCCACTACTTATATTTTCATTTTGTAGCCACTATCACAGTTTTTTTCTTGCAGCATTACCATCACCATTATGTTACCCATTCTTTTTGCCACAAGTGTTTTTGTATATATTTTTTCTTGCCATTTGTTGTTACTAATATTTTACAAGCCTTTTCCCTCTTCCATGCCATCAAGAACTTATTCCTATCATTCTGAAATGTTCATAAACATTAGCCTCCCACAAAAAAAAAATAAAACAACAAAAATCATTAAAAAGGAATGAAATTTTTGGGATTTGTTGATAGTATTGGCTCAGAAAACTAGATTTCTAGCTAACCAAGTGTTGAATAAAGAGTCTCGACTAGAAAACCAAATTTCTATCTATTAAAGAGAATATTTTTTTAAATGTTCTAGCATCATTCACTCCATCTCTTTTCTCTTATTTTTGTTGGATCATATATGATAGCTATAGATTCTCTCTAATTACTAGTACCACGTACTTAGTTTTAGTATCTTGAAGCTCTTGTTAACTGTTGTTTGCATGATTACATTTATAGCCGAAAATGAAAATGGACTTTTCCCTACAACAATTGAGATATAATACTTATGCAAATGTTATGAATTCATGTTTGTAAATATTGTACATCTATATTTTCCGATAAAACTTGATATATTCTACTAGATGTGCTCACATTTCTCATTATATCTCCTATATAATGTCAACATGTGGGCATAACATTTTTTCATGACCACTCCATAGATTCATTGCTTTGTATTAAGATAACTATTGTACATGTATTCCATTGATTCAATAATTCAAATGGACATTCCTACTAGACACTACATGCTCCCATACACCTTCTACTAGACACTTTTGTGACATCTACAATGATTGGAAAATCGACACAAGATCAAGTAATTATACTTTTGTCTTGATTAATCCTTCTTGCTATTTACCATAAAAATAATGTATGAAACTATATTATTATGTATGTTATTAATACCACTCCTCATTCTATAGTTCTCGATTCCATAAGCCATAATCCACACCATTTCAAATTGTGTTCTTTCTCCCACCTCCATGTCATATCCACATACTCCACTCTGTTACCATGTTTACCCCACCTATCCCATCACCCACTTTTTTATTTATTGTGATTTATGTCACCTTGTACAATGTTATTTTTACATGGTTTACCATTTTATTTCTCTTATTACATGAGGACAAGTTTCACCCTAAAGTTAGGGGAGTAATATGTGTAGTAAGGAAGACATATAATGTCACAATAATTGTATTGCCTCTTGGTTAGAAATGAATCCTCTTATCATATTGCTGTTATGATTAATTTAGACATACATTTGTACTATATTATCTTGGTTGCTTACTTTCCTTTGAGACGTTCCCATGGTTTAAACAAGAATGGTTTTATTGAAATATATATTAAAAATAAAAAAGCAAAAGAGATCCTCGATTAGAAAACCACTCGCTTAGCTAATCAAGGACAAAAAAAAGAAAAAGAGAAAGCCAAATTTTAACAAAAGAAAAATAGCTCAAAATAATTGAGATAATAATGGGTCACGAAGAAGAAAATAAATACCTTAATAGTCATTATGCCCAATACATATATTTATGTTCATAATTATCTAATAGGATTACACAAGGGAAGTGCAATTGATTAAAGTTGGGGGTATGATGAGTCCAAAATTGTCCTCTTCTAGCTTCATAAATTCCCAACTAACCTCTTTCTTCCACTCTTTCATATCCATTATAACATTTTCCAAGTATCATCACTTATAATAACACATAAGTAAATATGTTTGTATATATTCATAGATTAGGGTTTTAGACAAAATAGTATGATATTTACTTTTGATCATTTGGTGTCTCTAATGGATTGAAAAGATGCAACATAATTCAAGGTCATGATCCTCCTTGAAAGATATTTAATATGTAGTTATTATGTAGATCACATGTAACCACTTCATGACAGTCTCCTCAAAGAATCTTAGTTGTAACCTTATTGTAATAACTACAAAATCCTTCCTATAGCAATTAATGTATCTTGTTGTGGATTGTTTTGTGAATTTGTTGATAAATACATTAAGGTAATACCATGAGGATAAAAATATTTATTTGACACAAACATAGGAAGCATTGATGAAGAAATTGGTAGTTATAAGTTGGTAGAAGAAATTGAAAGTTGGAAGTCAAGGATGGTTGTTGAATATCTCTCCAAGGTCTTGAATCGCTATCTCCATTATTTGTGGGATATGAATATTTATTTTGACATGTATGCATAAAAATATTAGTTATGCAAGTATAAATGAAACTAACACCTAGAGTTCCACCATATAACTAAATATATCAAGAACATCACGATAAGAGCTTATAAAACTAACTTATTTAAATATGAATGAAAATTTGAATAGACCAAACTAACATCCTAAGCTATGCTTTACCATTTAGATTTATAACTTTAAATGAACCTAGTTAGATCCTAAGAAATCAGATTTGTGTTGTTTGATCCAACCAATGTGAAGATATCTCTCTAAAATGGCTACAAGACCAAGCTTAGATGTTCTCCTACTAACCAATCTTGGAGTGATGGATGAAAGATGAAGAAACCACTACAATGGAGGAGGGCTCAAGATAAAATGTCTAATAGCTTTATCTAATACAAATGAAATCTTATCAATTTCCAAGGAGTCAAAGTGTAAAGTTGAAAGGGAAGTCGTAGGCTTGTATTTATAGGTTTCCATTTGAGAAAGTTTAGAATCCTAGTGCATGTGGGACAAAAGAGTAAAGCAAAAATACACTTTTTGATTAGATTAGGAGCTAATTAATATTTTAGGATTAATTAAGGATCCTAAGTAGGCTTAGGAAGATTTTTGGGAGCATCTAGAGGAGGTTTTGATAGATTTTGGAAGTTCTGGAAGCGAGATTTAGCCAATAAGAAGGTTTATTGATTAAATACAAGATTAAGGGCTTAATTAACATGTAATTAGCTAATTAATAGGATTATCACTAATAAAAATGTCGTTAATTGGCATCCTGAGTGAATTAGAAGTATATTTAGATAATGAAGTTTTGTTATTTGACCAAGGTGACAGAAGTGAAGATAGTTAGTGTAATTTAAGTATTAAACTACATAAGAAGATTTTAGGTGTCTACATTTTCCCATCTTTGGCGTTATGTGGCAAAAGTGATGCCACTTCAAAGATAGTAGACAAGCATAAACAAGTAAAATTTTTGAAGGGGTAGAAGAAAAATTAGTAGAATGAAGGATTCCCCCTCGAGTGTCAATGGGGTGATGAAAGAGGTCGATCGATGATCGAAAATATGAAGGAAATGGATAGAAGAAGTGAAGGGGAGAGGGGGATAGAAGGTGATCCCTATTGCCCCAAGTGATTTGGAAGAATAGTGTTAGATAGAAGAAAATGATAGGGAAGGAAGATGAAGATGAAGAGAATGGAAAATAGCTTGCATCCAACTAATGTAAACAACTTTATTTCATCATGATCTACATCATCGGCCCTTATTAAAATGAATGCATACAACAAACATGTGAGATGACATGAAAATCCATACACGAACATTTTTTCATTGATAAAATGTTAACTCTATGTAACATACATAATGAAATGCAATATGAGAAAGTAAACAAGCTAACCTAACAGGGAAAATAAGTACAAACACACATACTCAAACAAACAACATTCAAGATAGTTGTACAAATGTTTTTGTTATCAAGCTTCGATTTCAACTTGTGTGAATTAACGAAAAGGGTTAATGATGGTGCCCTAAGAAAGGATACATGTGAGGGGAATATATGGAGGATGCAAGGGTCCTATGAAAAATCATTTGTGCACTATGAAACAAGCGATCAATGAACTCGTTGTGCGAAGGAGTACAAACATAGTAAACAAACCAATTTTGTTAATGGAAGGTAGATCAAAATGATCTATGAGTCATGCACAAGACCAGGAAAGAATCCAAGAAATATGTTTTGTAGGATGATTTTCGATGTTTGAGTATGATGCATGTGATACAGGCTTCAGCTACGTGCATGCTCATTACTAATTTTTTTATTTATGTGATGTTTTCAAAATTTTAGTATTTTTGTGAAAGTTTTATATTGTTTTTGAGTTTTCGATGGAAACGTATTTGAATGTTTTTGGAATTTTGAAAGTTTTCTGAAACTATGTACATGAAAATGAAGAAATATGGATGCCCCCAGACATTAGATGGGATGTACAAGGGTAGAATGCCACGCATATATACAAGAGGATAGGTTAGATCAAGGCCAAAATAGATATGTTCAACCTGATGATGAAGACAAACAAATGAAGTGCCAAGAAGAAGAAAGGATACCCCCAGAATAAGTTTGGCCAGAAAGCCACTAATAAATAGGAGTAGAATATTGTTTATTATAAGAATGAACAAACTTTCCTAAGACATAGTAAAAGGAAATCTTATACACATGGATGTTTTGAATGAAGCAGAAGAAAAGCGTGAATGTTATAGAAGGGTATGGAAAATGTAGCTAGAAGCCTCGTAATGAAAAGGTGATTAGCCCAAGGCACAAATCATGAGACAAGATATGGAATAAAGTAAGAGTTTGAACAAGGTCCAAAAAAAGACACTTGGTAACATACTAATCTTGTTTTCTCATAGAGATCTAGTGTGTGCACGTAGAAGTTTATTACTTCTTGGAGGGAAGACTTGATAGAAAGAAAGTGAAGAAACACTAGCCAATGTGTAGGAATGATTTATTTTGATAGGTGATTTGTGAATGGAGGGTGGAAGGAGAGTCATACATTTCTCCACTGCCAGCTAGGCATCCATAGCCCCGATGGAGATGTATTTGATTATAATCACAACATTTCTCTATTGCCAATCAGGTGTCCATAGCCCCGATAGAGATTATTGGAAATACCCCAAGAGAGAGTTATATATCAATTTGCTTTTTGCTTTTGATTTTGATTTGATTGATTTTATTTGTTTTCTAAAAAATCATTTCAGATCTCACTATTATAACAAGAGGTTAGGAATCACTTATGGCTTGATGGAAGGATGTGGAAGTGATTGCGATGACAACATTGGCTATTATAAAAAAATAAGCTCAAAATTTCTTCTTAACAAGTTTATTAGATGGTGATTGTGATAGGATCTCTACGAGGTCGGTTATTCTTTAATTTACCAAGGTGATGAAAGACCAAGGTCAAACAAATACCATAGAGATAAATGTCAAAAAATACATGCAAATAGACTAACCAAAATATCATTGAAGGGGTGAAAATGGTGGATTCCTTGTAGAGGAATGAAAAGAAGGGGAAGAAAGAACATCCATGTGTATGCAATACCTGATTGCAATGTTTGATCTTTGTACCTTTGATTTTTAATTTTTCTCATTTTTTAATTTTTTAATTTTTAATTTTTGTATTTCTCAATTGTTTTGATTTTTTTATTTTTGATTGTTTTGGAAAGTTGGGACTAAAAATTCACTCGGTGTGACAGATCCAACAACAATGTTTACGATTTCCTTGATAAGGAAGACTAGGCGTGTTTGTTTATCAAGAGTAATATTATCTCCAATATCAATAATCATGGTGAGATCATACTCAATAAGTGACTGTGACTTATCGTTCAACATGGATTTTTTATGTGGGAGATTGAGTTCCCTATCCATAGGTTTCTACACTTTGCGCCATACTTGATGGTTACATTGGTGTGCATTCTTGAATCACGTTTGATTTTTAACTTTATGGTTGTTTGATTTGTTGGGAGATTTAGATCTCTTTGAACCTTTGATCTTAGCTTGATAAAGAAATTTTTTGGGTTTTGTATAAGCTAATGCGTGACTCGTCTGATCCCAAGAAGTGGGAGAAGAAAGTGGATGTTTAGGATCAATGTGAGAAATGACGATGATATTTCCACATCGTTGATAGGAGGATGATATGATGGAAGAAGATAATGTTATTTAAGGGTTGAATAAGATGGGCTACTAAGAGGTGAGCCATAGAAAGATGAAGGAGGACTATTAGGATGTGGCCCCAAGATGGAAGAAAATGGGGTATTAGGAGGTGTCCCATAGATAGAAGACAAAGGACTACTAGGATGTGGCCCAAGTATAGAAGATGAGGGACTACTCGGAGGTGTCCTATAGATAGAAGAGGATGAAGGGATACTAGGATGTGGCCCAAGAATTGAAGGTAATGGGATACCCAAAGGTGAGCCAAAAGTATAAAATGGAGGGCTACTAGGACGCAACCCAAGAATAGAAGACAATTGTATACCCGGAGGTTGAGCCATAAGTAGAAAATGGAGGGCTACTTATGATGTGGCCCAAGAATAAAAGATAATGGGCTACCCAGAGGTGACCCACAAGTAGAAAATGGAGGGCTACCAGGTGGTGGCCCACACATAGGAGAAGACGATGGGCTACCAGGAGGTGACCCAAGGTGAGATTATGATTGAGGAATTATGATAGATAAAGAATGATTGGGCGATGAGAAGATAGGTCATGGATCAATGCTAGACCCAAGCATCTCATCATGTATAAAGGAAGGTGAAGATTAAATAATAAGATGAGGATCATGTTTGATGATCTTAGGGTCTTCTTCTATTTCTTGATGAAAGAAGTTGACCTCTTCCCCACAATACATGAATGTATCGAGGTCTAAAGATATTTCTTTCTCACAACCTTCTAGAGGAATATCTTCATGTACCCCCATAAATGCTCGATTGCTTATTCAATCTGAAATGAATCAATCGGTATGGGTGGTTGTTCTTCACGCGAGTAGGTTGATTAGAAGAAAGAGGTCCAACAGTGTGGAAGATATATAAGATGTTTGATGAGGGGAAGGTTTGACCTTATTGTGTCCATAAAGGAATTGGATAGTGCATCAAAAAGATATCTTAGCACATCATTTCTTATGAATGGTTTGACATGGACACAAACATCGATCTTTAGAATATTGATGAATATGGAATAAGGTATGATCAACATGACCCAAGGGACAAAGAGGGATTGGATTCTGATTGATAGAAGAAGATGACTCGAGAGATGAAGTAGATTTGTATTGAGATGTCTCGTGAGTGGAAGAAGATGACTCGAGAGATGAAGTAGACTTGGACTGAGATATCTTGCAAGTGGAAGAAGATGGCATTGGTTTACCTAGAAGATGACATATTTCTGGAAAAGCAATAGGATCATTCATCTTAACTCTAAGTATATTACGTGGGATATGGGTCAACTTGGATGATTTATTAGAGGAGCTTTGAGTTGAAGGTGATCCCTATTGCCCCAAGTGATTCAGGAAGAATAGTGTTAGATAGAAGAAAATGATAGGGAAGGAAGATGAAGATGAAGAGAATGGAAAATAGCTTGCATCCAACTAATGTAAACAACTTTATTGCATCATATTGCTCATGATCTATGTCATTAGTCCTTATTAAAATGAATGCATACAAAAAACGTGTGAGATGACATGAAAATCCATACACGAACATTTGTTCATTGATAAAATGATAACCCTATGTAACATATAGAATGTAATGGAATATGAGAAAGTAAACAAGCTAACCTAACAGAGAAAACAAGTACAAAGACACATACTCAAACAAACAACGTTCAAGATAATTATACAATTTTTTTGTTATCAAGCTTGATTCCAACTTGTGTGAATTAACGACAAGGGTGACGACGCCCTAAGAAAGGGTAAATGCAAGGGGAATCATGGAGGACATAGGGTCCTATGAAAAAGCATTCGTGCACTATGAAACAATACCCAACAACTCGTTATGCCAAAGATTATAGATGTAGTAAGCAAACCAACTTTTGATAATGGAAGGTGAATCCAAATGATCCACTAGTCATGCATAAGACCGTGGCATCTGATCGAGAATCCAAGAAAGATGTTTTGTAGGATGATTTTCAATGTTTGAGTGTGATACATGTGATACAAGCTTCATTTATGTGGATACTCATTACCAATGTTTTGATTTATGTGATTTTTTTCTAATTTTTAGTATTTTTGTGAAAGTTTTATATTATTTTTTGGATATTTTTTTATGGAAACTTGTTTGAGTGTTTTTGGCATTTTTGAAAGTTTTCTGAAACTGTGTACATGAAAAAGAAGAAACATGGATGCCCCCAACAATAGATGGGGTGTCCAAGGCAATTCCATGTAATGTTCAAGAGGATAGGTTATATCAAGACCAAAATAGATATGTTCAAGCATGATGATGAACACAAAATAATGAAGTGCCAAGAAGAAGGAAGGATGCCCCAGCGTAAGTGTCCAAGAAGCTACTACTAATAGATAGGAGTAGAAGATTGTTTATTGCAAGAAGGAACAAAGTTTCCCTCAAACATAGTAAAAATGCAATCTTATACACATGGATGTTCTTAACGAAGCAGAATAAAAATGTGAATGCTATGGAAGGGTATGGAAAATGTAGCTAGAATCCTTGCAATGAAAAGGTGATTATCCCAAGGCACAAATCATGAGACAAGATAAGGACTAAAGTAAGATTTTGAACAAGGTCCAAAAAAAGACACTTGGTAACATATTAATCATGTTTTCTCATAGATATCCAGTGTGTGCACGTAGAATTTTATTACTTCTTGGAGGGAAGACTTAATACACAAAAAGTGAAGAAACACTAGCCAATGTGTAAGAATGATTTATTTTGATAGGTGATTTTTGAATGGAGGGTGGAAGGAGATTCGTACATTTCTCCATTGTCATCCGAGGCATCCATATCATTTATAGGAGGATGATACGATGGACAAAGAGAATATGATCCAAGGGTTGAAGAATATAGTCTACTAGGAGGTGAGCTACAAAAATATGAAGAAGGACTACTAGGATGTGGCCCCAAGATGGAGAAAATGGGGTACCGGAGGTGTCCCATAGGTAGAAGACAAAGGACTACTAGGATCTGGCCCAAGTATAGAATATGAGGGATTACTCGAGATGTCCTATAGGTAGAAGAGGATGAAGGGATACTAGGATGCAGCCCAAGGATTGAAGGTAATGGGATACCCCAAGGTTACTCGTAAAAAGAAAATAATGGAGGGATACTAGGACACGACCCAAGAATAGAAGATAATGGGCTACCCGGAGGTGATTAACAAGTAGGAAATGAGGATACTATGATCTAGCTTTGAGAATATAAGATAATGGGATATCGGTGGTGACCCACAAAGTAGAAAATGGAGGGCTACAGGTGGTGGCCCATACATAGGATAATATGATGGGCTACTATGAGGTTTCCCAAAGTGAGATTGTGATTGAGTAATTATGATAGATAAAGAAAGATTCAATTGCGATGAGAAGATGGACAATGGATCAATGCTAGACCCAAGGAATCTCATCATGCATAGAGGAAGGTGAAGATGAAATAATAAGAGGAGGATCATGTTCGATGATCTTAGGGTCTTCCTCTGTTTCCTGATGAAAGGAATCAACCTCTTCCCCACAATACATGAATGTATCGAGGTCTAAAGAGATTTCTTTCTCACAACCTTCTAGAGGAATATATTCATGTACCCCCATAAATGCTTTGATTTCTTCTTCATTCCAAAATGAATCAATTAGTATGGGTCATTGTTATTCGAATAGAGTAGGTTGATTGGAAGAAAGAGGTCCAACATGTATGGAAGATCTATAAGATTTTTAATGAGGGGAAGGTTTGACCTTATTGTGTCCACAAAGGAATTGGATAGTGTGTCAAAAATATATCTTAGCACATCGTTTCTTATGAATGGTTTGACATGGACGCAAACATCGATCTTTAGAAGATTGATGAATATGGAATAAGGTATGATCAACATGACCTAGGGGCTAAAGAGGGATTGGATTCCAATTGATAGAAGAAGATGACTCGAGAGATGAAGTAGATTTGTATTGAGATGTCTCACAAGTGGAAGAAGATGACTCGAGAGACAAAGTAGACTTGGATTGAGATGTCTTATGAGTGGAAGAAGATGGCATTGGTTTACCTAGAAGATGAAATATTTTTGGGAAAGCAATAGGATCATTCATCCATGCATATATTGTGATGTATGAGTTGACTTGGATGATTGATCGATAGGAACTTCGAGTCAGAGAGCTCTTTGACAGAGGAAGGGGTCATTGAGGTGACTGATAAAAGGGGTCATGTAGAGAAAGGGAGGACCATGACTCAATGGTTGAATTAGGTGTTTGATTGGATGGACTTGGAGTCACACGATCTTCAAAGGAAGAGGATGTTGTTCAAGCGACTGATAAAGGGGTCCTACAAAGAAAGGGAGGACCATGACTTAGGAGTCGAATTAGAGGAATCTAAATAATAATTTAGATCAGAATCATTAGGAGACTAAGGAGAATCAAAATAATAGTTTGGATTAGAATCATCATAAATAATGTTTGGATTGGAATCATCAAAATCTATCCATTGACCATGAGATGAAGGTGGGGAAAGTGGTACCCAAACGAGTTTTCCAGAGAAAGAACCAAGTGAGGTTTAGTCGTGATGGGAATCTTTTGATGTGAAGGCCTAAACCTTCGTTCCCTATTGCCATTAGTGTGAGGAAACCTGTGATAGTCAGTCATTGTTGGTGTTGTTTAGGTACAAATTCCTATACCTAGGTAGTGTGACTGAACTACTTCAAAGGAAAGGAAGTTCCATGTCGACTTTGCGGGAAGCATAATGACAACCAATTAGACATTTTGCAAAAACAAAGGGATGTTTGTGTGATTTTTCAAAGGGAATCTAAGGAAAATAGACATCATGATTGAAACAATTTTGAAAAATCATTAAGGTTTGGCTAATAATTTACAAGTGTAAATTTCAAAATGGTTTGATTAAATTTTTAGCAACACAAAGGTTATAAGGATTTAGTTTAATGTGTTTAAGAATATAAATGAGACCTAAGCACAATGTGTGAAAATTTTCAATTTTGTAAAGGAATGTCAAAAATAATGAATCAATGGATCAAAGGATTGTCCTAGAAAACAAGTTTTCAAGATAGATAACATCACAAGGAACAATCACGCAAGTTTTGGTAAACCAATCAATCAACAAGAAACTATACCCTATGCAAATGTTTTTCAAAGATAGTTTGACATTATATGGTCAACACAATGTCAATACTTAAGTCAAGTTCAAAATGAACAAGGCGTAAGTATTAACAAGGGGTTAACATGATCTTCAATCAAAGGATACTTGTGACGAGATTAGAGACAAGCAAGACCCAAACCCTAAAAGAAAAATGGAGGTTACGCATGTGAGCTATGCAACAATACTACTAGGATACATTACCTAATCTTTGTCAAAAAGCAAGGTATTAGTATCACACTAGTATCGATATGACGTAAACAAAGTAATCAAAATTATTTCAAGATCGAGGTAATGTTTGAAATAAAACCATGTCAAATTATGCTAAGGATTGCTAAGATGTGGGCAGTGTAACGTCACAATATGGACACTTAGATTACATTTACTAGAAACGAGATGTAAGTATCATAATTATGGCGAGGTGATGTGAACAACGTAACACTTCTAAGGAAGATCAATGATGACTCAAGCCTAACTACGATGATAATGTGTCTCAATATGGATTTGAGACAAGGGGCCTACTAGAATATGAGTACGTACCATTCACACTTTCAACACTTGCATTCCGGCATTGCAACCTAGTCATGCAAGTAGACTACAAAAGTGGTGGACATGATTATTTCTAGTGGTATCCACGTGTGTTATTCTCTTTGTCCCAAAATGGGCATTAATATAGCAAGGTGTAGATCAAGTGAGGTTTAAATATACTTGGCATCACTTTAGTAGAGTTTCACCTCACCTTAGGGCAAATGAGAAACTAAGGTAAAGCAATGATTTCTAAATTTTGTGATGAATGGGGCTTAGTTCAAACTTGATGACTCTCTCCTTGTTCGATTAAAAGGTTTTGAATCTGAACAAGTTCTTACTTCACGAAATCTCTATGAAACACGATGGTTTTGAGTCGGTCAAGTTGGCTCCAAGATGAAATGGCTTCCTATTTTTCTCTCAACTAGGTGTCACAAATTACCTCTGTGAGCTCGGTTTTCCAAGGAAGTTGTACTGACTAAACCTTGGAGTATCCCGAGCTTTAATTTACCCCCTTCAACACAATGAAAATTAAATGCATTTAGTTGTGTTTTCATTGGGGTTACAATGGAGATATTTTTGACTCTAAACTCACAAGTGCAAAGCTAATTAAGAGGGTAAGTGGAGCACTTCCCATTTCATCCACAAGGTTCCCTCTTGCGTGGACTACTTTGGGGTTCCTAGGAGCATCCTTTTGTTTTAGATTAAGGCTTATGCCAAAGGGAGTTTCTCCTAGTTTAAAGTAGATGGGTTTACCCTTATCCAAACCTATAAATCAAGTGTTTTGAATATGGTGTGTTTTCTTATCTTTTAGCTTAATGTGGTTTTTTTCACACCATTTGACAACCTACAACAAATGTGTTAGCCTTCGTTTAGATCCCAATTATTTTTGCAAGTGATATGGTCCTTCATGTAAACATTAGTAGTCTCAAAACGGAATCATATAAAGAGGATTAAACTTTTTTTTATTCCTAAGATCATCCTAAGACACAAAGGAAAAACATACACGACACGAAACCCAACTCATTAGTAAATAATGAAGAAAGCCTATAAACCAAACACACAACTCATTCCTTTTATCCAAATTTGAAGTTCATTCCCTTAGAAAATTTTTAATGAAGTGTTTTTCAAAAGCATGAAAGAGGTTTTGGATCGTTTCTGATTCCCAAGATCACCTAGAAGGTGCGAGGGAAGAGCATACATGATCCTAGCCTTGTAAATGAAAATGCAACTATGAAAACACTTAATGTAACCTAAAAGACCACAAAATGGTTACTAAATACCAAAGAAATAACTTTTGTTAGCTCAAGCTAGCTTTCAACTTTATCTTTGTAACACTCAAGCCCCTTAGGATGTATGCATGCCATTAGCAACATGTGCATGCGCTTTCTAGCAAGATATGCGCACTTCTATAAAAATAATCGAGTGTTTAGCATATGTGTGGGCCGAGAGGCACCGTGCACTTCTCGGCGTATGTGTGCTCATGTGAATATGTAAGTGTGTGTATATGGGAAAAGCAAGATAACACAAAGGAGATTTAGTGGAGAGACATATGCGCATGTAAGCAAAGTGTATGCATGCCCTTCTTGGCATATGCATGCCTAGTAATTTTTAGCACATATGGTCAAAAGCACAACAAAGCATATGCATGGGTATGGAAGCATATGCGTGCACTTGAGGGAACATATGTGTGCCCCAAAAATAAGTGCGTGTAAGTTTGAACGTATGCACACCCCTTTTTAATGCCTATGCGTGTACCTAGAACTACACAAAAAGGATAGAAATTATTTCTAAAAATGTAAACAAAGTCAAAAATTTGCTTTTAAATCGATTTCTAAAAAATCCATTAACTTTTCCTATAAAAGGAATATTTTAACATATATAAGGTTATCAAAATCTATTCAATCTTCAAAATGCATGGAAATGGTTAGAAAAAATGATGCAAATCAAAAAGCTTGAAATCAACTTCTATGGACTATGGAGTAAGTCCCACCGAGCATGCCAAATGTATGCATGAAAATATTAGTTATGTAAGTATAAATGAAACTAACACCTAGTAGTTCCACCATATAACTAAATCTATCAAGAACATCACGATAAGAGCTTATAAAACTAACTTCTTTAAATATGAATGAAACTTTGAATAAACCAAACTAACATCCTAAGCTATGTTTTACTCTTTAGATTGCTAACTTTAAATGAACCTAGTTAGATCCTAAGCAATCAGATTTGTGTTGTTTTCTCCAAACAAGGTGAAGAGATCT
Organism: Taxus wallichiana var. yunnanensis; assembly: GCA_018340775.1. NCBI lineage: Eukaryota > Viridiplantae > Streptophyta > Pinopsida > Cupressales > Taxaceae > Taxus > Taxus wallichiana. Next base: position 792,018,665 of record CM031242.1, read on the forward strand.
CTCTAAAATGGCTACAAGACCATGTTTAGATATTCTCCTACTAACCAAGCTTGGAGTGATGGATGCAAGATGAAGAAGCCACTACAATGGAGGAGGGCTCAAGATCAAATGTCTTATAGCTTTAGCTAATACAAATGAGATCTCATGCATTTCCAAGGAGTCAAGGTGTAAAGTTGAAAGGGGTGCACTAGGCTTGTATTTATAGATTTCCTTTTGGGAAAGTTTAGAATCCTAGTGCATGTGGGACAAAAGGTGAGTCAAAAATCACTTTTTGATTAGAAGTGGATAAACATGCTTTAGGCTAGTTAAGCTTGATTAGTAAGTGATTAGCAACCTATGAGAGTTGGGAGGGGTCTGATTAATCACATGTGTTTGATAGATAGCCTAGGAAGCTTGTAGAAGTGACTTAGAGGGAAATAGGGAGATTTTGAATGGTTAAAAGAGGGATGTTTAGCTAATAAAAGGGTTTATTAGCCAAATTAGCTGATTATAGAGGGATTACGACCAAAAGAATGTCATGAATGGGCATCCGAGAATGGAGCAAAGAATAGTTAATTAACGAAGTGTTGTTAATCGACTGAATTGGAGGAAACATTAGCTAATTAGTGAGAAATCACCAATTATGATGGGAAGTTAGTACCATTGTAGGAATTTGGATATCTATTTTATAGGAAAGTAGATATTATCCTATTTTCATAATTACCTATATGGTTATAACACCTTATATTCCAAGTACACAGAAAATTCAATGTTGTAACTACTTTATTTTAAATTATTTAGCTTTGTGGTTTTAACAACTTATTTTTTTAGAAAGATTAGAAGGAGAAGCTTGAGAGTATTGTAATAGTGATTCCTTGGATACAATATTTTAAGTAATAAGAGTTTTTGAGTTAATCATGTATCAAGTAAGGAGGGATTCAAGCTCAAATCCAACGAGGTAGGGCCCACACGAAGAATCGGAGTTTAGTTTCCCATCATTAAATAGTTTGATTCATGTTGTGTGAGTAATTCATTTTCATTTCAATTAAGTGTGTGGTATTTATTTTTAGTAATTCAATTACTGTGTGTGTAATGTTATTCATGTGTACACTTTTAATTCATTGTTTGGGAAGCTTCCAATTTAGATTAGTATTTCAATTCACACACCTTCCTTTCTTGTAAGTGTGATTTAAGTTTTAGCATTTTGTTTCCTACAAGTGTGATTTATATACACAACGCTTATAACCTTAACCTTTAGAAGTGAATAGTGTCACACTTATAGTGTCGACATGATGTCAAAGTATTAGCACCTTGGTCGACAATTAATGAAAGTAGCAATATCGAGTAAACCAAGTGGTTGCCCCTTTGGAGTCAATTTGTTAGGTCATATGTGATAATGGTTGCATAGGTTTAATTGGTGGCTTGATTTTACTCATCACTAGTTATGTTGTAACTTAGATAAACCCCAAATGATGACAACGGATGTTTTAGAGTCTAATGACAAGGATACTCAAAAGAGACATGATATTGCCTAGAACTCTTCTTGTAAACTTAAAAATATCGGGGACTTGGTTATTGAGAAAGAAATAATTAAAGATATCGTTTTAGTTGTCAAACAGTTTTGAGATCCTTCCATATTTATGAGCCTTTGAAAGTATTGGTAAGATATAACATTTTGGGGTTTCCTTATAAAGTTAAAGTCTAATAAAAGGGTCTTCATCTACATTATTTATTATTTGGCTCCTTCCTTTGTTAGACCTTCTCAATTTGCTAGTTTCCTCTTGTTCTAAAATTCTTAGGATTTAATACAACTTCTAATTAGTCATCTTGTGTTTCATTAGTTTGGCATTAGATGTAAGGGATTTATATCTCTATGGTGAAAAATTTCCAACAATAATCTTTTGGTAAATACTAAACGATTTTCTTCCTTTTGATATGAAAATTGCATTAGAAAATTTGAAGATATCTTTAAAATGGCAAGTGGATTTCATGGAATGAGATTAAGTCCACCTTTAACTTTCTTGACACACATTTAAGAACCTATTTTATTTTTCTTAAAACATTGATATCTCCTACCTCTGGCCTTGTCACGAGATACGATGATTCTTTCTAGAATTTGATTAGATGGATATATTGATTGAAATCACTACTAAACAAAAAAATGATAGCATTATCTTTACTCATGAGGCCTATTTTAATCTTAATAAGAAATGTGTATTTTTGTTCTTTTAGTTAGTTAAAAGGCATATGTTTGATGTCATTTATTTTTCGTGTATTAAACCTAAAAAAACATGTTTAATGTGGTTGATTTTGCACTAAAAATTTGCAATTAGAACTATTTGTGGAAAAAAATGATAATGTTAATTTATTTTGTATTGTTCATAGAAAAGAGGTATATAATGCTCAAGTCTTCTTTTATTGTTAATTTGTTTGCACTATTTTTAAAGTTTGTTTAGAGGCTTCATCAATCTATGTGAAGAAATAAACCACTTGGTTTCATATTGTGTTTGGTATTATTAATACTAAAAAGAGTCTTCTTGTTTTCTTATAAAAGTTTAGTTTAGTTTTATCTACTAAACTTTGTTCAAGAGAGAAATTGTGATATTTTTAAGGAAAAACATGAATCTAACTTTGAATTTTACATAGGCAGTCAATATCTAACTCCAATACTTAAGAATGAGCTTGAAATATTTATCGAGCAAGATTGCTTAAACATTTCTTCTAATTATCTTGTGAATGCTAGTAATTTCCCAAAAAAATTGACCCAGACCTCTAAGTGAAAGCTCATGGTAAAGAGAATGTTAATATGGATATATGTTGTACATAATATAATGATGAAATAAAATGTTTATTTTCAATAGTGGAACATAACTAGGTTTGAAGTTGAAGACTTTGAGATGGTGAGAAAAACTCTCTTCCTAACGTTGTGAAGTGTTATCTATCCTATGTTGAAAATAAGTGAAAGGCATGATGTATAGATGGATATTAACATGGATCTTAGATTTTATCACTCCTCACTCGTTTCCATTGGAAAGAAGATAAGAAATCTAACCGTACTTTATTCTCTTCCTCTTCTTTAGCTTATACTCTTCTTCCAAAATGGTTAAGTATATAATTGAGTAAAGGGTAAAAAAGTGTTAATAAGTTATAGAATATGATGCTTCTAATAACCAAAGTGTATTTTAAATTTTAAAAAAAAAAAAAATAACCGAAATGTTGGGACTAGGAGAGAAGGGATATGTTAAAGGAAAGTAAGGGACTTGATGTGTTTGATGTTTCGGTTGTTGAATTTTTTTAGGGATGGATAAAAGGCTTAGTTTTTATAATTTCATAATTTAATCATAATATTTTGGGTGTGGGTGCAAGGGTGTGGCTTAATGGTGCCACCACCCAAGGTCTAATCCCCCAAGATTCGGGGGACCGATTATCCTTGCATTTACACAATTGGTTGGGAGGACTCATCTTGTATTAGTGTGCCATGAAGTGTGTCGGTCGTTGGGTCATTCACTCCTATAGTATTTAAAATAAATAAATAAATAATTTGGGTGTGGCTTATTTAGTTTTTTTATGAGTAGTGTGCACTCATTGGGCACTAGATTACATAGATTGTCGGCATCTCTGCTCATACTTTAGAGGAAGTATATAGTGATCACCTTCAACCTAAACAACTACAAGTAAGGGGCATCCATGCCGTCAAAGTCACCTAGGGCACGATCCTAGCCTCAACCATTTTGACTCTTTGTGTCGGGTATCTCCAAGCCTTGCACTCAACAAGACTTGATCCCTGTGGGCTCATTGAAAGCCTAACAACATCACCAATAGACCAAGGGCCCTTAGTTTTAGCTTTTTGTAGAAGTTAGTTATTTTCGTTTTAGGTGATTATTTGGAGAGATTTTTAAGTCGTGAGTATTTGATCTGGATTGAGCTACAATTGAATGCATAACATATTAACGATGGTACTTAATATATTATAGAAAATAAAATTTACAATGAAAGAGTCGTAAAAGCAAACTAATTTTATTGCGTATGCGAAATGTATACAAACTAACAAACTCCATACGAGAGATGTATGTGTGGAGATCTATCTCTTTATTCAAAACATATTACTTTATAGCTATACAATAGAGAAGATGAAAAGCTGAAAAATATAATGTGAAGGGTTTCATAAAGGGAACCAACAGTCATCCTATATAGAGACCACTTGTATCCACCTTAGGGGTGGATTTGAAAGGATAAGTAGATAAATTTAATTTTTATCTTATTATTATTATTATTAGTGCTCCTTGTCCAGTTTATATTTTTTTCGCTAGTTACCTTGTTTTGTGAACTAGAAGAACGGTTAGAAATATAACCGAGCAAACTTAACAAATACAATTATGATATAATAGCCAAAATTATAGAAATATTTTAAAACTTCTAAAAAAATTACAAAATATTAAAAGTTGAAAAATAGTAAAAATAAAATTTTCAAAACTTTTCAAAAATAATTTTTTAAAATCCTATTAATGGATCAATGACATGAACATTATATTGAAAATTGTTTACTTACCGACTCATACTTTTTACAAACATTATTACAATATAACACAAAACATGTCTTGACATTATCAAAAAAGAAAAGGAAAACTAGAAAACTCTTCAATTACTAATGTAATCAACAACGAGACTATCCTAATTAGTTTTCAAGGTCTGCACTTGCATGGTCACACTCGAACACTTTCATATTTTCTATTAGGTGTTCGATTCTGCAACAAAGAATGATATTATGGCATCCTAATAGCTGCCTTGGTAATCTCGTATATATTCTTAAATGGTCATGTTTCTTTAGAAGTATTATCTTGGATATAGAGGATATGATACTCCCTTCCTCTTTAGTAGCTATTACACATATACTCCCTTCTCTTTATCAAAATTCAACCATTGGAATTCAGGCCTTCGATAAGCAATCTACCACCCATGGGATCCTTCGTGGAGAAACAATATTTGTTAATCTCCTTTTCTTCCATAAACCAATTATTATTTTATTGTGTCACGGACTCATTCTTCACACATTAAATATAACATGATCAATGTATGTTTGGCTTGGGTTTTCTATCTTGATTATCACTCCAAGTCTCCATCCTTTGACACTAGATTATAGTGATCTTTGCCATCACATTGGTTGCAAACATAAAGAGAGCCATTCTCATGTTATACATTTTTTTGTGTCACCTTTCATTTTTAGCCATGTTTTGATCCCATGGCATGTGGACATTCTTGAGATAATAATTTTCACCAACACCATTTTTAAGCACCCCAAATTCATAGAGGGGAGGATACTTGACCTAATATTTAAGTATATAATTTTTTAAAAAATTTAAAAATTGAGAACCTAAAAAAAAATAGCTATGTTTAGTATATAAGGATATAAATATTTTCATTATGCAAATAGACATGATCATGACCATGGATGAAGCATTTAGAACCAAGAGAATGATTGTGTCATTCTCAAGGTGGCCATTTGCATTGTCAATCCCCTCCAAGGCATCCCTCTGTGCCTTAGGGGCATACTCACCAATGTTGTAAAGAGATGCCAAAAATACACTTGTAAATGAGTTTTTCCTAGAAGTAATGACCTCCACCGGCTGATAAATCTTACCCAATTATCCCACCAAATTTTGTCTCAGAATAAGAGAAAACAACGATACTTTCCTATTAGTGATAGGTCTAGCCCTATTCCATCTAAAGTGTCACAATTTCATCTTATAGAGGATATGATTAGTCCCGAGGGGATATTTATCACCCAAATAATGGGTAGGGATAATTCCCTATTTCCAAGAGACTATATAAATCATTCCTTTCCTATAAGCCTTAGATAATTCCCATCTATTAAAGATTGAATTTCCTCCTCATATAAAGTGTAGATGCCACTCTTAAATTAGAGGTTGAATATGACATTCTTGTAGTGACTTTGAATGTTCTTTATAGAGATACATCCCCTTCATCGCATCCACTTTTAATGTATATTTTAGCAAACTAGGTCCATGCTCCCTTATAGGTGCAACCTAGAGACTATAGAATTCATACACCTTAGAGAATGTTATAGGGATAAGTTTTCCCTTAAAGATGTTTAGAGAATATAGTATCTTCTCCTAGGTTTTTTGAATTTATATATATTTTATAAACACATTATTTTCTCTTACTAAATATTGCTTTTGTAGGACTCATCAAAGTATTAAATACTTTAGATGTATGTCCTAAAGGGTACATTCAAGATTAAGTTGGTTTGACTCATATCACGTTGTGTGATCATTACAAAACTTCCCTTCCTTCTTCCACCTTTCACTTCCTTACATCACCTTTACATTAACTTCAACTACCCTTATTAGGTTTCCATTCTTCCCTTTGACCTAATTATTTCCCCTTCCTCCCTTTTCTTGCACATACCCAATGTCATTGTCTACCAATGACATCCTATACATCCCCATGTTAGATGACATCATTATCCAAATTGATTACATTGGGTAAATTGGAGTTGTGACTTCTAGGGTGTAAAGATGTTCAATGTTGGTGTCGATTAAAATTGAGTCGTGACTTTTATGGATACTTACTTAAAATTCACATAAAATTCAACGAGACTTAGTTCCCATTTTTATGGATACTTAATTAATTTCTCTCAAATTAATGTACTACGTTAAATTTGGCATGTAAAAACTCTAAATTTGATGTGCAATCAGAAAATTAAACGCATGCACCCTATTTCAAATTCATTCCCTTCATTTCTCAATTTCTGTAAAAACTTGTAAGTTACGTAAATTGGCTAATAAATTTTGAATCAAATCATAAATGGTTTTAAAACAACATAATAATGAAGGAAATTAGAGACACAACTCACCACATGATAATAGGGTTCATCCTTGAGGACTCCATCTTCGGGTTAGCGAATATGAAAAAAATCCTATTAATGATGCAAAATAAACACAAATTCTTACATCAATTCTAAAATGGGCAAATAGGACCTGTAAGTATCTTTGACCACCTCTAGAAAGTCTCGATAAATAGCTTTAAGCTTTATAGTGTCGTCCTCCCGCATAACATAGTCTCCACCTATATTTTCTCTCTCATGAGAAGCATTTTCTCTCTTCAAGGATAAATTTATCCCAAAATGGGTTATAATATCTCTCTATGCTATGGCCATAATTCCCTTTACAAGGGCTCTCTCCTTTGTAAAAGGGCTAAAAGCTTTGTAGAATCCTCTAAAAAAGTACCCTTCAAATACTAATTTTAACCCTTTTATAAGGTTTATGATCTTGTGACTCAATGGTCACGGCATATCCTTTTAGGTGAACCGATCGGGTTCAAATCCCCTCAAGCACTTTTGGTTTGGGTCGCATTTTCTTTGTTAAGTGGGATAATCCCACATCACTCACAACTCAATGAGTGAAATGCTTAATATAGCCTTTTTGGTTGTGTTTAACTCGTGACTTCGGTCACGTATGTGCATTGCTTTGTTGGCGATAAGCCAACTCACCACATCTGACAACTTCGATGGTCATAAGGCGTTTTAAATCCCACATAGTTTGGCACATGACTCTCCTAGGATACCTTGAACTTGTTCTTCAAGAGCTGATTGTTTTGAGGTGGTGAGTTGGTTGGAAGGTTATCTTGGCATCCCACTTATTGGGAGTTATTTTGGATCCGTCGGTTTGTTGACTATCTCGGTAGGCTTGTCACGGAATCTTGAGATAGTTGTGATGCGTTGGTTGAAATGTGATATGGTGAGGTGGCTTGGTCACCAAGCTAACTGTGTAGCTCCCCTAACTCATCCTAGATCTCACCCTCCAACTCACTTTGGGTTGGTTAGAACATTTAGCAATAATAAGAAATTGTCCCAAATGCACCAAAATTAGGGAAACATTTAGTGGAAAATTTTTCATAAACTCACAAATATTAGAGATTTTGGAAATTGGAAAGGGTTAATTTTTCAAATCGGTTGCCACCTACTTCGCTTAAACTTTCCACTAAAAATTCATTTGTATGGGTTAGTTTTCCTATTATTTATATGTAAACATTAACTTATGCATGTATTAACCAAGATATAATACATATCTTGGGGGTTCTAGAAATTACTGTTTAATACAAACATCCAACAAAGAGGTGATGTCGGTACAACTTAGGTTGGATGGATAACCATTTTCTGTCATCCAACGTAGGTTAGACGGAAGATGATGGATGGTCATCTAACTTAGGTTGGACGGTGCGTCCATTATTTTTCATCTAACTCAGCCATCCAACCTAGGTTGGAAGATAGACAATGGACGGTTGTCCAACCCAGGTTGGATGACTGGATTGGATGACAGACAATGGATAGCTAGGTTAGATGACAAACAATGGGCGGTCCTCGAACCTTGGTCGAACAACCATCCATCATCTTCTTTACAACTTGGGTTTGGATAGTAAATCTATTGTCTTTTATACAACCTAGGTTGGACTCCATCTAACCCATGTTGCACGGAAGACAATGGATGATTGTCCAACCTAGTCGACTTTGCCATGAAATGGTTTTCATAAATTTGCCATCAATGTAAAATTTGATTTGAGAGATTTGCCACCCGTTCTAAACTGATTTTTTGAGAGGAGGGTTTTAAAATGAACATTGATGGTCAAAATGTGAACTTCGATGAGGTATAAATATGAAAACACATATATAGCTATGTGAAGTAAATAGGAGGCGGGGTTCCGTTTATGAAAAAGAGTGGAATCTACTAGTTGTTGGGCAATTTGAAATTTGTAATAGGCCCTCTTTTGAGTTGTCAATTCATTGAGAACTCTTCCTAATTTTAGAAGAATCGGAGAATCAACCTACGTGACACACCATGTGGGACCAACCTCGATTGTCAAAGACCGAAGTCTACAAATCATATTTTTGCTCGAGGCATTGATTAACTAAAATAATGAATATAGTCTAGAATAATATGATGCTAATGTAACAATAAGTAAATGAAAAATTAAGTACAATGTGTATTTAAGCCAATTAAACACAAAATTATGAAACCCTAATTACAAAATAAAGGAAATAAAATACTTAGTTGGTCCATAATGATATCGAGGGTATGTCGAGATGGAAACCCGGTAAATTATAAGCGCCAATTTCATAACCATGATGAGAAAATTATGCGGTTGTTGGATAAAAAGCGAGACAAAAGTGCCGTGGAAGGGACTAAGGCATGCATAGGCTCTCCAGGTCATGATTTGGGCTCTGTAGTCCTCGCAAGGTTTTAGGATCTGAATTTTTCTAGGTTGGAAGAGTGTCACAAATATTCACATTTTGTCACTCCGAAGTCACACAAAGATCAATGGATTTATCGAAACCCTCGGCTACCACAACAAAGTGGACTTACTAAATCGAGAATTGCACTACATTTTGGAACCAAATGTAGTTTTGGTGAGTGTGTGCATGTCGTGCCTTGGGTGCTCTTGTGCCTTGATTATGAAGCTATGTATATGCCAATGCAATAGATGGAGTGATAGTATTAAATGATGCTAGGTCCCTCATTATGGTCCCAGTAACTTTATATTTATAGGGTTCTCTTGATCTAATTTAAGTAATTAACCACAAGAAAAGGCTGACCACAAGAAAGATAAAGATGTAAAACATCTAGAAAGAGCCCAAAAAGTGGCGGGAAGATTTGAAAAGATCGAGGTGCCCCAGGTGGGACTAGGGCACTCATGGGCGCCAATACTAGCGGGATTCCCTAGTTAAGGCTAAAATAACATAAAAGGGATGAAACTTATTTTGGGCATATGGGTGATAAGTTGTGGATATGACGAAATAAAATAAAATAAGATAGCCAAAAGAGCGGGGTTATTTAGTACTTTCTTCACTCAAGAACCTTCTAAGTAGTAGTATGAGGCTGGATAAATATTATCTAGAGTGCATGATTTTGTGACTACATTTTCCCCCACTTTATATTTGTGAGTTGAAAGCTCGATAACATAAAGTAATTAGAGATGCATACTTGATGTCCATAAAGAGTGTAGTAGAAAATGCATCGAAGGACTAGAAAAAATTGTGCAATGACAAAAATATGAAGGAGCATGGAAACTATAAATGAAAAATGTGCAAAGAAAAAGTGATGAGAGTGAACCTAGGGTGGAAATTATGTGTGTAGTGTACATGCATGGTTAGTGGTCCATAGGGATCCAAAATGACTCTACTTCATCAAATCAGCCAACAATAAAGAAGAAAAATGAAGAAACAAAGGTTTTTCTATATGTTAACTTGAGAATCGCTGCTCTATGCGAGTGGCGATTACATATGCGCCACCCATCTAGGGTGGCGATCATGTGAACACTGTCGCGTTGGGTAGAAGTCTGTCACTTTCGAGATAGAAAATAAAATTTGAAATGAACAATCCCAAAATTGGAAAGGTTTTCCATGTCTCTTCTCCTCCATGACCTTTCCCATCCTCCAGTGCATGAGAGGACATGAGAAGGCTATAAATACATGTAGGAAGGAGATTTTTTTATTATTGGAAGTAAGATACTTCATGGGAGTAAGTGTAAGAGTTCTAAAATGCTAGAATTGAGTTTGTAGAAGAAAGAGTTTGAGAACAAAGCAATCAAGTAGTTGGGAGGAACTGTGAGACATTGCCAATTTCCTTTCTCACTTATTGTAAAGTATGTATCTCTTATATTTTGAATTGGCTAATAAAGAAAAAAGGGAAGAAAGAGATGTTTTCCCTTCCCAACTGGTTTTCCTCATCTGGAGGTTTCAAGATAAAAATCCTTGGCATATGTGTGTGTGTTAATTCATTTCTCTTTGAAAATTCTAGTTCTAAGGCATAAATAATTCAATCACTAGCTCAACTGTCATTTTCATTGAAAGTAGAATAATAGTATAATTGTGATTTTGTGAATGATTTCCAAAGTAGATAGTTTACTGAGATCATTTTGGTATTAGAGCTAACAAGTATCCATGATTGTGGTATTCATTCTTAGATTTTTATGAAAATGAGCGAGATCTAAAGGTGAAGAGAATTTACCTTGCGATCTATATATTTCTACAATGAAGTGGAATCATAGAATTAGGGGAAAATGGAGGAAGAAAACTTGGTCCGTAGAGTTGAGATATTGTAGACCATGATGGATAGGATGTTTAGAAGACAAAAAGAACTTGTAGATTTGTAGAAGACAACTTCTATTAAGAAATACTCCATGGAATCTGTGGTTCAAGGCTTAGCCAAAAATTTGGCATAGGAGGAGCCACCATGAGGTCTAATATGGGGAAGAGCATGAAGAAGAGACTTAAAATGTAAGAGAGAAGGTAAAATCTGATCATGCTCCTTTTAAAGTTGAGATGAAAGTTGAAATTAAAAGCTTTGAAAGACAAGTAGATGCAAAGTTTCTTGATAAATGGTTAAAATAATTAAAAGCCTACTTTAGTGTCCATAATGTCAATGAGGCACTAAGGATCACCTTTGCACATCTCAAAATGGAGGGACACACTCTCTGGTTATGTGCAAAAGCCATATAGCCATTTGTGAAAAGAAGAAACGCCTGTTGTGAAATCTTGGTAAGAATTTAAAGAATTACTTAGAGCTAACTTCTATCCTATTGGCCACAAGACTCGAAGGTGACAAATGATTAAATGACAATATTTTAGACAAGGCGGTGGTCAAAGGGTGTATGACTATACTACGGTTTTTGGAGGCAAGCCATGTTGTTGAATATGGACTTGGAGGATGAGGATATTCTGACTAAGTACTTGGGAGGACTTCACACTCACCTTCGAAGAAAATTCATCTCCATGAAGCCCAAAGATCTCAACAAGGCATGTGTGTAGGCATACTATATAGATGATGAAAAGAAGCAAGGAGAAGCAAAGCCAAGGGCAAAGCAGTCAAAAAATCAGCAGAAGAAAGAACATGGGAAAACAAGTAACAAAGGTAAGTGGAAAGGGAAAGGTAAACAAACTATCACTACTTTAAATACTTGTAAAGATCCCAAGAATTTTTGCAAGAACTGTGATATCAATGGTCATATTGACACTACATGTTGGAAGTTGCATCCGGAGTTACATTTGAAGAACCAAAACAAGGACTCAAAGAAGTCCATGACAAATGTAAATACAAAAGGGAGGTGGAAATCAAATATGACTCGATGTAGATGAGAGGCTTGGATGCCTGCCACCAACATGGACAGCTAGGAAGAGGAGAGGAGTAGACTATTCCAGATTAAAATCCGATCAAGAGAACTAAGGTAAATGCTTTGGTTAATATCAGTTCTCGAGTCTAACTTGATTTCTGAAGTAGTTGTAAAGAAGCTTGGTATTGAAAATTACAAACATCCACACCCTTATCCTTTGGGTTGGGTGAAGAAGGGTGTTGAAATTTAGGTAACAAAATAGATGTAATGTCAAGTTTGGGATAAATTCCTAGTATATTGATGTATTGGAAGTTGATGCTATTCCACTTGATGCATTTCATGTTGTTTTCAGGAGTCCTTATGTGCATATCATGGATGTTATATTCATGAGAATGGAGAACTGATCTGAGATGGGTCAAGGATGGGATCAGCTATAACATTCACATCATTACACCAATGTAAGACACGGAGTTACTATAGTGCGTGCCAACAAAAAAAATGACTTATTCAAGAAAATCATAATCAATTTTGTTTACTTTTTTAAATGATAAACAAGATGGGGTAGAAGTTTCGAGATATTTCTAACTAGGGAAAACATGATTTCAATAGTATTATTCGGTCTTTTTAGAAATATTTTCGAGATCCCAATGGTTTACCACCAAAACGGGAAGTAGAGCATGAGATTTAGCTATTTCCGAGTCCCCCTCTACAGACATCGGGTTGTATATGTTTCACTCGGAAATGTTTCGTTCCTTTTTAGAAAGCAGATAAGGTTAGGGTTAGGAGGAATACACAGTAGAATGTCGAGATGGTGTGCGCGTACCGTAGAAAGATCGGGCCCGACTACGAAGAACTCCTTTTTGTCTTGGAAGGACTACTGCGAAATAAGAACACAAGACCACAAGATTTGATTAAACAATAAATGAGAAAGCTGCCTTGGGCTAGGAAATATAAAACTTCCTTTGAAGGTGGTCGGTTTCCTGCTAATATGAATTAACACAAAAGGCGCAAAATATCAATTAAGTTGTTTCGTTGAACCGGGTAGGGAAAAGGCTGTTTTCTGGTTTTGATCGGAAGGAACCGATGGCGATTCTTGATAGCGATAACCGATGCGATTCTTGATAACAATGCGATTCAAATAACCGATGTCGATTCTGCGATAACCAAATACCGGTGGGTTATAGGATCTTCTTGGTAGCTATGGTGTTTGTAAGGCTGGTTTATGGATGATATTAGGAAATGAGATGATGAGAGGTAAAGAATAACGATTAGATCAATAGCACGTTGGGTAGTGGACTCGAAAGCGGATTTAGGAGGAGGCCGAGATTCAAGAAACATAAGAAATGTTATAACAGAGGATATGCAAGATGTGACTTACTTGGTTTTGACCAAGATGCAAGCTGATCTCCTTTCTTGTAAACACTTACAGGTATTTTCACTCGTCTCTGCTTAGTCAAGTGAAGATCGGACTCTGTTCCTCGCTCCCAATAATCTCTGTTGATCTAGAAATCCTTGATGATCTCTAAAATGAAAATTCCGATCCGTTGTTTTGGTTTGGGAGCCCATTTACAGAGGAACCGATGGTGGTTGCGTAACCGGCGGCGGTCGAGTAGAAACCGGCATCGGTAAGGAAAAAGTAGGCTATTTTAGTAAAATCACCCACCTTCCTGCTTTTTTCCCGAGAGATCAGTGCGGGCTTGGTCAGTGACTAGAAGGTCGGTTTGGGTGCGAGAAAGGGGTCATTAGTTATGGGTGTAGGTGTAGACCAAGTTTTAGGTTTTAATTAGGTTAGTTTAGGATTAGGGCTAGGTCATGATGAGGTGGCAAAATGAGGTGGTAGGTGAGGTGATGGGGATTTATCAATTACAAGGTAATTAATAAATAATTGTGTAAATTTTAGGTAATGAGGTTAGGTTGCGAAATGGGGTGCGGGTCACAAGGGTCGTAAGACACGAATTTGGTGTCTACATTAGCCCCTTATTGTTGTGTAGCTTGTTACGTAAAGGCTGCAGACAATAATATGAAGTGGTTTCTCATGTTAAGGATATAGGTAATCCCCTCAAATCTATCATAGATTGAGTGAGCGGGAAATCGGGGATAGGGTTGATAAAGGGTGAACGTTGTAGAGAGGATGGTAAGGTGGTGGGGTAGGTCCAGTAGAAGCAGACGCATGTTGAAATGCAATAAATACGACTAGGGTACATGATTTGACGAGCAAACCAGATGATGTATAGGCAAAGGTCGATAGTTTATCCAAACAAGGGTGATATAATCCTGGTATCGAGGCATAGGAAGTAGCTCCAAGGTATATAACGGTAAGGTCGCGAGGCGTTTAGGCATGTTCGGAAGTACGAATGGTTGGTTTGGTTGAAATAAGCGTCACGGTCTAGGTCTAGGCAAAGTTGGTCGACAGATCAAGTCAAGGACCCTAATCATGCTAAAACACGAACAGGTGAGCTCGATTGAACAAAAGGTACATGATGGATGGATAAAAATAAAATGTTGATTGTGGGTATGGTATTGAAGTGATACGGTCGTGGGTCGGGCCAAGTTGGGGTGCGGCCTTGTGTCGGGCCGGATGGGTAGGGTGAGGCCTTTGGTCGGGCCAAGTTGTTGGGGTGAGGCCTTGGGTCGGGCCAAATGGGTAGGTTAAGGCCTTGGGTCGGGCCGAATAGGTAGGGCGAGGCCTTGGGTCGGGCCAATAGGTAGGTTGAGGCCTTGGGTCGGGCCAAATAGGTAGGTTGAGGCCGTGGGTCGGGCCAAATAGGTAGGTTGAGGCCTTGGGTCGGGCCAAATAGGTAGGGCGAGGCCTTAGGTCGGGCCAAATAGGTAGGTTGAGGCCTTGGGTCGGGCCAAATAGGTAAACAAATGGTGTTCAGCAAGGGTGGATATAGGCGATATGTGGTTAAAAAGGGGCAAATGGTAAATAGGGGCAAAAAATAAAATTGGGGGAAAGTTGGAAGACAAACCGATGTCGATTCCACATGACCGATATCGGTTAAGGGACCGATACCGGTTCATTAGGGAAAAATAAAACCGATATCGGTTAAGGGCGAAAAACCTATAAAAAGAAAAATACGGCTTGTCATTGTCACTTTGTTATTTTGAAAACCAAATTGACTTGTCTGACGTGGAGAGTTGAGATTGGAGGTTTATTGAGTGAGGTGGAGCTATTTTCTTTGGAGGAGTGAGTTGTTTGCGGGCTGTGTGAGGAGGCGGCGATTGATTGGCCTGGGGACCCAGCGGATCGGAGTGGAGCTATGGCACGAGCGGGAGGCCGGAGGGGCTGGACCAGCTGGACCACCACCACCTATCCCACCACGACGACGTGTCGTCGTACGGGTAGGCTCGGAACTCTTTATTTTGTGCATTTTATTGCATTATGTTGTTTTTGGGATTTGGGTAGGAATATAATGTTTTGTAGAAAATAATGAATAAATGGAAATGATTTGAAAAAGGGAGAGGGTAGATAGGTGAAAGAGGCCAAGGCGGCATGGTGGGTAGGTTTTTAGGGTGTTTGGGTGGGTAGAGAGGTAGAAATAGGGAAAAAGAAGAAAGGGGTAGGCCGCGTCGGGTTCGGCGCGGCAAATTTTCAGTGACCGATGCCGGTCACTAAGCGACCGGCATCGGTCGCGAATTTTTAGGGCAGGGTGGAGTGCAGGGTTACCGTCTTTGGTTGGTCGTTGGCCAAGCATGGTCAGTGGGAGGAGGACCGGGGTCGGTTATGGGTGAGTGTGGGTTGGGTTGGGTGTGGGTTGGGTTGGGTTGGGTTGGGTTGGGTTTTGGGTGTTGGGTGGGTTGGGTTGGGTTTTGGGTGTTGGGTGGGTTTGGGTTTTGTTTTTTGGTTGAGTGGGTTTGGGTTGGGTTGGGTTTTGGGTGAGTGGGTTTGGGTTTTGTTTTGGTTGGGTTGGGTTTTGGGTGTTGGGTGGGTTTGGGTTTTGTTTTTGGTTGAGTGGGTTTGGGTTTTGTTTTGGTTGAGTGGGTTTGGGTTTTGGGTGGGGTGGGTTGGGTTTTGGGTGTTGGGTGGGTTTGGGTTTTGTTTTGGTTGAGTGTGGGTTGGGTTGGGTTGGGTTTTGGGTGAGTGGGTTTGGGTTTTGGGTGGGGTGGATAAAAGGGGTTTAGAGGATAAAGTAGATGTTGTGATAAAAGTAGGTCTAAAGATGTGGGTTGGTTTTGCGAGCACGTCGGCGATTGACGCATGCGGGATAGGATGCCCCGCTGTTGGTGCGGATGCGGCCACACATATCCGCAGCTCAGCGGCGATCATGCGTGAGTGGGACTCGGTGGAGTCCAGTACGGGCGAGCGAGAGAGAGAGATCACGGCGATGGTCGCCCTCATCGAGAGATGGGATCCGGCGACAATGTGTTCCATCTCCCGGCCGGGAGATGACTATCACGTTGGAGGATGTGTATCGCATCCTTGACTACCTATCGAGGAGAGGCGATCTTCGGGTAGATTCGAAACTACCATGGACAAAGATATTATAGGTTTTGGAGATGCAGGCCTTGTAGCTACTACCACCTATCACGTGCGAGCATTAGGTATAGTGACATGTACCGTGCGCATCGACACGAGACACGGCCAAGCCGTGTCTTGATGATGATTAGGATCACTGCTTCGCCCTCCCGGACTCGAGAGGAGGCCGCTTTCCATGGGCATTGATGAGGGTGCTTCATGAGATGGTGGAGGAGCATACATTATGCTTGGGCACCGGTATATCTGGTGCGATTATCTGAGAAACTCAGGGTTATCATTTGGATGAGGCGATTCGAGTATCTGTTCGACATTTTTACTTCATGTTGGGCATATGAGCACATCATATGCATCGAGGCGATAGGGTTACCGCAAATGGCCAGAGGCCACGAGTCATATATAGGTAGTACGGCTTTGAGAGAGGTGGTTGGGGGTCGTGGGGCAGCCACGGCGTGCTTGCGAGGCGGGGATGTCACCTATTACGGCATGTATTAGAGGGCTTGCAGTGGTAGATATTGTATGGAGACCTTACGAGAGGTCATCACCCTCACGGAGGAGCCCCTTACGATTACGTCGATCCAGTACACATTCGGATAGCAGGGACGGAGGCCGGAGAGTGCGAGAGAATACCCTAGAGAGAGTGCACGCGGCGAGATGGGGCTGCGGCAGGGCGAGCCAACTCCCTTCCCTCGATGCAGGGAGGGATGATGTAGAGCCCCACTACACTGCACCACAACCCTTGGATCCAAATTGGGTTGCGAGAGAGGCGAGATGATGGCGTAGATGATCTTGGGTGCAGGGAGCATACTGAGGTTTGGTGGGCTGAGTCGAGAGAAGCGGCCGAGGTATACAGCCTGCCCCGCAGCACCAGAACTTAGCTTGCGTGTGCGAGAGAGATCAGCTTAGGGTGAGTGCAGCTATTACGAGGACGGTTGGCTGCTGCGCGAGCACAAATAGGTGTCCTACGAGCGGCTCGGCTTGCGCGAGGACAAAATACGACGGTAAGAGTACAGCGGCGGCACAGACAGATACGCACCACCACCAGCGCGGCCAGCGCAGCCACGGCCCGAGCACGAGCCCGAATACCACCACGGCCACGAGCACCACCGCGGCACCATCACGAGCACGAGGGGCACCCTTGTGGTAAAAGTCGAGACCAGCCCAATCCCTACAGTGGCATGGGACGAATATATAGAGCGGCGGAGGCCCTATTATCGAGATGTCGCTTGATATCCGGGGCGAGTATCAACCGTATCACGCACACCGGCGGAGACCTCCCATAGTCGAGAGATCACGAGGAGGCGCAGCCCTGGCTCAACCGTGTCCGTTACGAGTAGGAGGCGAGAGGCACCGCGAGGCCAGCGAGGAGAGGTGATGAGGGTGGTGGGGAGAGCGAGGATCCCCACATAGTTTTTTGTATAGGGACATGGGCATAGGCACGTGCTGCGAACCGGTTGTGTTGAGAGAGGCTGCGTGCCTACATTTATTCATTTATTGATTCATTATAGACGGCTGCGAGTCGAGTATGGGTTGTATATTTGATACTGGCTGCAAGCCGAGTATATTTTGATATGAGGACCGGCTGCGAGCGAGTCGAGATTTTGAATGGTGTGCGGCTGCGTGCGGCAGTTGTATGATGAGATCACGAGAGGCCCCGATGCAGGGCACATTGTATATTTGCAAATTTGTATATATATATAGAGATGATGTTTTGATCCACATGCAGTGTTCAAAAATGTGTTTAAGTATTTTGTCGATGGTTTGTGATATAGAATGTAGGATGAGTTTAGTTGACATGTTGATATATGGATGATGTGTTATGTGATGAAATGTTTGCACGTTTTGGGCTGGTTTTGTGACATTGTTATATATGTATCTGATGAGTTGGATCCAAATGATGTATAGATTGATAGTTTGTTGATATCCTTAGTTGATGGTTTGTTTGTTTTTGTAAAATAGATGATGTTATGGACATTGTAATGATATGTGTGGTGGATGGAGAAATATGGATAATGGTGTTGTGATGCGGGAAAAGAGGTGGTAGCGACAAAAATTTGGTAAAAAAATGAAGAAAAGACGATGTTTCAAAAGGCAGTGTGTAACCGATATCGGTTAGGTAACAGCGCGGTAGTAGACCGATATCGGTTCCATAACCGATCTGATTATTTAGGTATGAGCTTTTGTAAAAATAAAAAAGCTAGGGTGGCGACTTAAGTTCTAATTTTGAGAGCCATGCAAGAAGTTAAATACGCGAGCGCAGCTTTTTGGCGGTAGACGAGTAATTGCATGAGAAATTTGAGTGATAAGGAGAAAAGAGAGCGAGGAAGGTGATTGTGATCTAAGATTGAGAAGACGAAAAGCGAGTTTGAAAAAGGTGGTAATAATGGCAAGACGAGGAGAAACATCCAGCGGCGAGACGGGGACAGAGGAAGACAAGGGCCACCTCAAGCTACATGCAAACCAAGAGGTAACGTTTTGTTTGTGATTTGACTCTTTGCATGTTTTGTGAATAAGATGGGGAGAGTAGGTGGGTAGATATGAGAAAGAAAACATGATAACAAGGGTTGAAGGTGAGGTAAGTGTTACGGGGTAGGCAATCGGGGTTTGGTATGTTTGTATGTATAAAAAAGGAATAAATGAGCAATTTATTGTAAGTAGGTGGTTGTTTTTAGGGAAGGTGTATGTAATTGACATTACATGGTAGCGGTTAGGAGAAAGCCGGTATCGATTCTTGAAAGATACCGATTATGTATAACCGATCTGATTCTTGGAGGAATTTCGAGAATGTTTGAAAAACCACGCGGATTGAATGGTTGTTTGTTGTTTTGGTGTATGCGAGCGAGGCGAGGTTGAGGATGAATGATAGTGTGCATTTATGTTGTCACGAATCCAGCGGATGTAACACAGCCGTGAATGGACATTGATAAATCGTTTGGGGTTAAGTGGAATCCGTTATTATTCACGAATCGCATGTAACCATGGTATGTTACGAGGCGTTGATTGAGAGATGGAATCCGAGACAAATACCTTTTATCTGCGCAGAGGAGATAGCGGTAACATTAGAAGATGTGTTCCGTATTTTGAGACTCCTATTACGGAGAACCAGTATATCGAGCACTACCTAGCGGCACGGGAGCGATAACCGCATGATATTTGGTCCATCACACGAGATTTGACACATGAGGTTTATCATTTACGTATGGGGTAATGTATGCGGCACATCACGAGGAGACAAGGTTAGCATAATATTAATGATAAGCGGTAGGGTATTATGCATTACAGGGCGGAAGGGGAAGATTTCCAAAGGCATTGATGTGTGTTATACGGGAGATGATAGAAAGGAACGTGACTTTTGCATGGGCACTGCATATTTGGCGGAGTTATACGAGGGTTTATGGGCTTGTAGGCAAAATCACGGGACGACACTTTGGATTGCTCATACTTATTACAACTTTGTTGGGCCTATGAGCACATTGTTTGTGTGTGACCGGTGAGGCCGATCCATCCAGTAGGAGAGAGCCGGAGTACGAGAGGTTGGGATTCAGACAGGGTCGAGACGAGAACAAGAGCAAGATCCCGAGGCCATGGCCAGGTGACATTGAGTATTACGAGCGAGGTATGGGAGAGGGTGACGATTGTGGATATCTCTGTTGGAGGCCTTACGGGAACTATATAGTAACCGCAGAACATAGGCGAGAGTTGAGGGTGTAGAGCGATTGAGGTGGATCGCGGGCACGAGGCGAGTGAATATGAGAGGATTCCTATAGATCACGTGCGGCGACAATTTGGGTTTGTGCGAGACATACGTAGGCTTATAGACCATATATGAGGATCGATGCAGGCGGCATTCTCACCTCCCGGCCAACACCTCGAGAAGGGCCGAGAGATAGCAGCCCGATCGCATGATGTAATAGATGCCGGAATGACAGAGGCCTATAGGTTATGGTGGGTAGCGAGCTACGAGGTGTACATGATC
This sequence comes from Taxus wallichiana var. yunnanensis, assembly GCA_018340775.1. Lineage (NCBI taxonomy): Eukaryota > Viridiplantae > Streptophyta > Pinopsida > Cupressales > Taxaceae > Taxus > Taxus wallichiana. The sequence goes on from CM031242.1 coordinate 792,039,220, forward strand.
GTCACGACATATCTATGATTACAGCAAGAGGATCGGCTGCGCAGCGTTTGGTTCAGCAGCTCAGCGAGTGTGAATGAGACAAGAGAGGATTGTTAGCGATTGCGAGTCACGAGCAGCGAGACTAGAGGCTGGAGTCCTCCATGCGAGAGGCGTATTCATATGTTACAGAGAGAGATTGGCGAATCGTGGCGGTACCAATATCCGTGGTACCTTTGAGGACAAGAGGCACAGGCGAGAGAATCGACAATCACGATCATCACCTAGTTCGGGATGAGGCGTGAGGGTCTAAATAAATGTTAGCAAGTATAAGAATAAATAAAATTACCGACACTGCGTGTCGATGATAGAAAGATGTATTTGTTTAACATCTAAATAAAACGAGATATGTATGCTGATTTGAGTTATAATACTAAGAATGTTTTCGTTTTGACTTTCGGTGTTTTGAAAAAAGGATAAAGAGGAATGTGATGAAATAAAAATACACAAAAATATTTATATTTACCATACATGATAGGTTATGGTAGGGGATGGTCGAGCTAACCTTGGGAGACCCCATGTCTCCTAAGTGCTGCCTACATAGCCCATTGCACAAAGCAAGGAAGGGCCTCAGACCGATGTAGTTCTCCCTTAGGACCAGGGAGAGGTGAATTCAGGCAATTGGTTGGTTGGTAAAAATATTGATATTAATATTGGTAAGGTAAAATGAATTGGTGATGTTGTAAAAGGTATAAGGGAAGCGAAAGTTAGCCTACCCAAGTAGAAGGGAACCATGTCTGATTAAGATCAACACACAATCCTAGATGCGAGAGCAAAGCGGAAAGAGCGCTCCGTAGGTGAAAAGAGCTACACAAACCACACAACGTAGAACGAGCTTGAAACCCTAGATGCAGTGCATGAGGCGAAAGTCAATAGGTGAAAAGAGTGGTATGATCACAATATATTGAGCGTACGTTACGTCCCTTGAGTTGAAACAAATGGTGAGGTGAGGTGAATGATATAGCTGAGATACGAGAGAACTTGTTCAAAGTGAGTGTTCGACGAAAGAGAACCTACCCTAAATAGACAAGTCCATGACCCAAAAAGTTCTTGTGAATGAGGCTTTTATTTGGTCCGAATATAGAAGTGATCAATGCGGGAAGTCTACGAGGATATGGATTGTTTTATTCTTGAGGTCTTCACTGGCGATCAATGCGAGAAGCTTGATAAAAAAGTGGCTGTGTATAAGCTGTCCTTGAGGAAGCGATCTATTTATAATGCAGAGAGATGATTTGATGCATGCATAGCTGTCCTTTGAAGCGATCTATATATAATAGCATCAATAATTTGGCATATAAATGTCCTTCGAGGAAGCGATCTATATATAATTTAGATAGCTAGATGTTCTTTTGGCGTGAAGCATCTAGTTTGGTAGGAAGTTTGACTCAAGAAAATCCCATAAGAATACGGCTTATTTTAATACTTTGAAGTCATGGACTAGATTAAAAAGGGAAAGGCATCGTCAAGGGGAGGTGAGAATGTGATCTTGATTTTATTTTGAGATATAGAAAACAGAGTGTATGTAGCGGTAAATGAGCTCAAGGGACGAGCAGTAGGTAGATAAAAAGTGATATAACACTAGATTCAACAGTAGAATGGTGAAGATGCGAGGACATTAAGGGTTCGAGGCTCGAAGCTTACCATTAAGCGAAGCTAAGCGATAAGTGCACGATCCATAAGTGTGAGTGATTATATAAGGCCCAATCGATTGGGAGCAAATTTTCCACGTTTGCTCTTTTCTAGTTTAGTTACATGTTGATTCTCTTTGAGGACAAGATCACCAACCTTAAAGGTACGCTCATGAAGTCGCTTATCATAAGCACGCTTGATGCGTTTTGATAGATTTGAAGGTGATCGAGAGTACGTAAGACGTCGTTCGTCAAGAAGCTCTAATTGGGCTAACTTAGCTCTTGGCGGAAATCATCGTTAGTGAGAATATCACGAAGAGATATTCTAAGGGAGGTATTTGTATTTCGAGAGGAAAAACAGCCTCGGTACCGTATACGAAAAGAAAAGGTGTGGCATTAGTAGAGTGCGAATGCTTTAGTACGATAAGCCCAAAGGGCAAAGGGAATGTGATCGTGCCAATTTCTTCGGATTCATTGACAACTTTCATGAGGATTTTGGTTAGGGTTTTATTAGAAGATTCAGCTGACCATTGGCTGCGGATAGTAAGGCGATGAGAAACTAAGTTTGATACCAAAGTTGTCACAAAGGTCTTATGTAACTTGTTTTGAAAATTTACCATTTTCTATTATTAGGCGATGAGAATACAAAAGCGATAGATAATGTGATGGTTAATGAATTCGACAATTTTTCTTTTTGATTGAAATGAGTGGAATGGCCTCTACCCATTTTATGTAATATTCGGTTGCTGTGATTATCCAACGGTGACGTTGTGAAGAGGTTGGGTGAATCTCACCAATAAGGTCTAAACCCCATTGTGAGAAAGGCCAAAGATCTCGTGCGACGACTGCGGCGGATGGCTAGGAGTATGTTGAAGGTTGGCATGTTGTTGACACATAACACAACGCTTAACATATTAAATGTAGCGATCGTTATTGAAGTAGGCCAATAATAACCTAGGCGAAGGATTCGTTTAGCCATGGCAAGGCCACTAAAATGTCCACCACAAATCCCATCATGGACTTGTTGGATGGTATAGGTGACCTCGCGCCCGGTTAGACGGCGAAGGAGGATGCCATAAAGCCACGTTTATAGAGAGTCCTCCCATGACAACATAACGTGAAACACTTTTAAGAAAAGCACGTTTGCCGTTCTAGTAAGGTCGGGTGGGAGAAGCAGAGATCGTAAGGTAGTCGTGAAATTGGTGGTACCCAGGGTATCCTGCCCAATTAGTAGACACGATATTTATCATGCGAAACTACCGGGGTTGAATAGGATGGTGCAAAAAGTTCTTTGGACCACAACGAATAATTGAGTCGGTTGGTGCGGCGGGAATTTGCGAGGCTAAGCAAGCCATAGTATCTGAAATTTGTTAGTGGAGTGGGAATGGTTTGGATAGAATAGTGAGTAAATAAGGCTAGAAGTGACTCCACGTGGTGTTTGTATACGAAGTTCCTCATTTTACATTGGTAGATGCCCATAACTTGATTGACTACCAATTGAGAGTCACCAAAGATATTGATAGATTTGATGCCTAAGTGTATCGCACTTGGAGACCGAACAAGGGCCTCATATTCTGCATGTATTATTAGTGCGGGAAATCAAGCGGAATGAAAGAGGCATAGGTTCGAGCGTCAGAGAGGATGAGAACAACGCCGGCTCCTCCGCTTGTGGCCCGGCATTTAGATCCATCGAAGAAGAGGTCATTTGATCGACTCTTCCCAGTGAAAAGAGTGGCGATGAGTTCGTCGGGAATGTAAAATTGGTAAATTGTTCCCGAGGTAAAGGGCCTCATGAAGTTGGTCTGCGAGTTTGTCCTTTGATTGACTTACATTTGTATAAACTCAAGGTCAAGGTCGGCGAGGAGCATGAGCCATCGAGCAATGCGTTGGTTTAGATGTGGTTTGGCGTACATATAATGAATGGGGTCCGTGTTGGTGATGACAAAAGTTTTGTGATTCGAGGAGGTAATGTCGGAGTTTGGTGGCTACGAATGATAGGGCTAGGCACAATTTTTCTACATGTGTATACCTAGTCTCGTACTCCACGAGGTCGACTTATATAATAAGCGGCTTTCTCGGCGTGCAGAGTCCCGATGTGCGAGCATAGCTCTATAGCATGTCGAGTGGCGGAAAGATAAAGGTAGAAAGGCGCGTCGTCACGGGGTGGGATAAGCACGGGTGGCTGCGAGAGATAAGTTTTAGAGCTTGAAGGCTTGGTGACACTCCTCACTCCATTGAAAGGCAACGTCCTTTTTAGAAGGTGATGAAAAGGGTGACATCGATCCGAGAGTTAGGAGATGAAATGCCGGATGGATTGAAGTTTACCTGCGCAAACTACGTAATTGTTTGAGGTTCTTGGGTGGGGGCATTTCTAGGATAGCTTTTACTTTAGATGGATCGACCTCGATGCCACGCGAAAGAGGCGATAAAACCAAGAAGTTTTCGAAAAGGACACGAAGACACATTTCTTTGGTTGAAGAGACGAGAATATTGCAACGAGGCGATCGAAAATAATGGTTAAAACATCGAGATGTTCAACTGCGATGTTTAGACTTGCCAAGAAGATCGTCGGCGTAATCTTGAGGATAGTGTGCATAATGTCATGAAAAATGTAGGTCATAGCCTTTGATAGGTTGCACCAGGCATTCTTAAGGCCAAAGCGGCATGACACGATAACGAAGGTTCCCGAGGAGTTATGAAAGCGGTCTTATGTTGATCGGGTGCGACCAAAATTTGGTTGTATCTGAAAAGCCATCCATGAGAAAGCATTTCATGGCCCAGCGATGAGATCAACAAGTTGATCAATCTTTGGTAGGAAAGTCATCCTTAGGGCAAGCAAGGTTAAGATCCCAGAAATCCGTGCATATCTCGAAGTCCCCGTCGCTTTAAGTGAGTGCGATGTTAGAAATCCATTGAGGATAGTCAATAGGCAGAATGAAGGAAACAGAAAGGAGTCGTTGGAGCTCCTCTTTGACCAAGAGGGCAATGCGTGGATGCATTTTTCTCAATTTCTGTTTGACTGGTTTGGAATCGGGGTTTAGGGTGATGTTATGGACGGCAATGGTAGGATCAATTCCTGGCATGTCGCGTGAGGACAAGCCAAAGCTTGGTTGTGGAGTACGAGAGAAAGGTAGTAAAGGCAGCTTGTTCTGATGTGTTAAGGGATTGTCCAATCTTCACAATGTGAGGATCCTCCTCCGTGTGGATGTTGATTTCAATAGTAGACTCGTTCAACATGGTTTGAGTTTCAGATGGTAAGGCGCGTTGAAGATAGGAGTCGTCCGCCCCAAGGTAAGTGAGGATGGAGTCGTCATCCTGGCACTCAACAACATTAATCGAAGCGAATCCTCTTGATCATATGCAGATCTGAAAGGAAGAGAAGATGGGTCCTCATTATCGCGTTGATAAGTGAGAGGACCTATGAAGATGGCATTTATGAAAAAAAAAAGTTAGGAGGGATAGATTCAGGGTCCATCGATTCTGTGGGTGATGATGGCAAAGTGGGTGATGATGGTTCGGTAGGGGTGACGTTGTCTTCTTCCAGAATACGGTGACGAGGTGTCTCTGTGTAGGTGTTTCGGAAAAGCCGAGACCACTGCGATCATTATGTTTGCGTGTGGTGATGGGGATGGCGTATGTCGGCCTTGTTCAAAAGACCAAAACCAAAGCCTTTCCAAGCACTGGCGAGTCAAGAAGGTGGCGGCGACAGCGATTTATCGGGTATTAAAATCGGATTGGAAGGGGACCACACCAAGAGGAGGTTCGGGGTAATGGAAGATGCGTCAACACCCCCATATGTTAGGTTGGTGCGGATAGGGTGGTCCGTAAGAGATTACTTCCCCACATGCGACGGTCGTAGGTGGGATGTGCATGTAATTGTCAGTACTCTGCTGGGTAGGAAAGAACTAACGTTATATAGGCGGTACTCCCCAGCGTAAGGCGTTGAAAAACATCTACTAAGGGGTCGGAGGTTGGGATGTTAGGCTGCGGGAAGGAAGTGGTTTTGCGGCGGTGGTTTCATCAGTTGAAGGCGTAGGTGCAGTTGAGGTGGATGGTTGAGGTACATTTGAAGAGGATGGTTGGGTTGAATGTATGGGTGTCTTGATTGGTATAAGCACATCGTTAGGATGATATAACATATTGCAGGTTTTAAAGGGAGGAGGATCAGCTTTTACGGTGTAGGACTTCCCTCGTACTCAAATTTTATGCATCTATGTAATGTTGAGGAACGCATCCCATGGCCGGATCGAGGGCGACCAATGCAATATATTATATTGGAACTCTCCCTCGAGGACATAGAAGAGTTCGGGTAAAGTACGCGGTCCTACCACGAATGTTGAGGATCACGGTGCCTAAGGTAGAGTAATAGCGTCGTTATTGAATGACCGCAACATGATGGGGTTGCACACATGCAACTAGAAGGATATTCATTTGTTGGAAGGCTTTTGAAGAGATGATGTTTAGTGGCGCCCCGTCAATCATAACATGATGTACCGAATGTCCGGACGTAAGATGAGATGAAAAGAGCGCGAGTCGAGATCTTACACCAAAGTCGATAATTTCGTCTTGAGCCAGCGGCGGCTTGCATGCAGAGAGGCGAAGTGGTGGGGGAGATGGATTGTTTGGTGAGAGAGGCAACGTGATTGGGTGTTAGAATGGAGGCAACGGGCAGGGTTTCATTAGGTAAGACCTCGATCCCTTGAAGAATTTCAACGAGAGCTTGTCGATGAGATTCAGAAGTCTGAATGAGATCATATAGTGTCATTTTTACGGGTGATTGATGAAGTTGTTTGATCATAGTTCGGTGGGCAACTCCATTAGAGACAGGATAGGCGGGTCCGCGAATAACCACTTTAGGTGGTGGTGCAATCGGGATGGTTGAAGGAGAAAGAGATGCCGCAGGTGTGTTTTCTTTCGCTTTCCCAGTGTTTTTCTGTCCTCGAGTAGCGACACTAATCATATTAATCTCGTAGACCTGAGATGAGGAAGATGGTTGGGATAATTCATGGTCTTGAGGTGGGGTTGTAATAATGATAGATCTTGGTGAGGCGGGGACGGATGATATAGTAGAGGAATTGAAGCTAAAGGTATCTCCCTTCGTAAGTTGTCTTTCTTAACCTTTCTATCCGGGAGAGGTGGTGTGAAGGATGGTTTTAAACCTTTGCATCCCTCCACATCATGTCTGGTGTGCGATGATAGCGAAGATTTTAGACTCATCATAACTGCGGGTCGAGGTTTAGACGGGTCATAAGGTCTAAGTGGGGGTAGGGAAATGGTCGCATTCTCCACCAACATAGCAAGGATTTTGGCGTAAGATCCTTTGAGGGGGTCAAAATCGGATGAGGGTATTGGTTGTGCGGGTTTTGGTAATGTTTGGGCGTGGTTGGTTCGTACGGGTGGTGGTTTAGCGAGGGTCTTGACACGTGTTTTCACTAAATGTGGTTTCTTTGGCACGAAGTTACGTTGGTTGGTTAGATGATGAGGCTACGAGATAGCGTGGTAGTAGAGAAACAACCACGGAGAAAGGGGAGTGACAGAAAATAAATCCTTTGATGATGGGATTGGTTTAGGGTTGATAGGTGGACAGGATACGCGGGGTAACGATGTTGTTATACCCTTTGATCTCTGTATAGGTGTAGAAGGCGTAGGTCGTTTTGAAGAAAACGCAGGAGGTATGATATATTGATGTAAGGTGGAGGGATGAGGTCCCATATGGAAGGTGGGTGTGATGATGAGGGTTTTGATTGTGATAGAGGCATGGATTGAGTTTGTCTCTAGGTGGCGGGGCGGGTTTATTTTTGGATAAATCGAGTCGCTTAGGCGGGTGTGTTAGACTGGGCATTGGTGAGGTCCCAAGCGTAGGGGAAGATTTGGCTAAGTTAATAGAAGTGGACGGGGCATTTGGTAGAGGTGAGGGGGGTGAAGGTGAGAACATGGGCATTTTAAACACATAAGCACTTGGGTATATGGTGGAGGCATCGGGATCGGTCATTTGCATTTGAGTAGAATATGGCCTACTCAAACGTTCCCATAGGGCTGTCTATCTTCTTACGTGGAATGACAGTCCTCACGTGTGAATATGAACTTTTATGCGGAAGAAAGACGGGTTGTGATTCCGTCCACTTTGTAGCAGTGTGATACGGGGGGTAGATGAGGCATTGTATCCATAGATGTTAAGAGGTCGGCCCAGTGGGTTGAAAAGATTTAGGTGATGAGGACTAATAGGTAGGAGGCGTGTTTGAGAGGATCTGTTATGGTTAAAGAATTTGGTGATGTTGGTGTAGGAGATTTCTCTTCTAAGGATGTAAAAAGGAGTGGCGAGCCTTCCTCTTGTGTAAGCAAGAGCGGTAGAAGGGGACGTTTGGGAAATAGATAAATTAGATAACATCCGTTCGCAGTCTTGTAGGGATGTGGTATAAGAAGACTCATTGATGGGAAGAGAAGTCTGGGCAGTTAACTCTTTTATGGGTAAAGGAACGATTTCGCTTTGGCTTGATGGTGGTAAAGGAGGTTCGGGATCCTGTGTTAGTGAAGAGGCTTGATTCAAAATTTTCTCGATAGAGGCTTTTGGCTGGGTATCGAATACTGCATGGATCTCATGAACACTCTCCTCGGTTAAGATATCCTGGTTTACGTTACTGTTGGACGAGTGATTCGGGAATGGCTTGTTGAATATTTTCAAATTTCGGTTAGCAGGGGCGTTAGGATTATCGAGCTATATCCCCTGCGTCGACCATTTCTGCACTATGTTTTTCAACATCTTGCGGTTTTCATGGCTTGTGTCCCTTCACGCGTGGAAATTCTGAGAATTCATTTTCTTTGTACCAGGAAGGTATGGCGCGAGTGGAATCAAACCCGGAATGAGGTTTAACAGGAGGTAAGGTAATGGCTCCTGCTTTGAGCAATTTTTCCAATATCACACCATAGGTTTCTCCCAAGGGAGTGTAGTTGATGGGCTCTGCTTTATACTTATAAGTGGTTTTTGGTGGAGTATTGGACGGTGGTTGGGATTTGACCATCACCGCGTGGACAGCTCCTTTTGATTTAGAAGAAGTGGACGCGTGAGGAGTGGTGGTATTTGGTTTATTGGTAGAATCAGGAGTTCGGAAAGTGGAGTTTTGTTGCGCCGCAACCGCAATTTCTCTTCCTCTAAGGCTCGAATTTCTAATTTTGAGCCATAGTAAAACCTCGTCGAATGTACGGAAAGTTTGAATTTGGAGGGTAGGGAGATGTGCTTAGCGCGAGGCCGCGTAAATGATTCGATAAGTTCGGTTTGAGGCAAGGCATACGTAAGTTGGTTGATAAGGCCCCACCATCGTCCAACAAAATCTGCGATAGATTCGTCCTCAAATTGTCGGATGGCATAGAGTCGGTGATAGATACTTTCTTGGCAATGTTAATGGAGAAATGATCGAAAGATTGGGCTAGTTAGTTAAAAGAGAAGATTGAGTCTTTGGGTTAAAGCAACTTTGTACCACTCAAGCGGGTCTGATAAGGACATGGGAAAGGTGCGAGTATGAAGGCATCATCATGAGCAATCAAATAACAAGCATGTCTAAATGATCGCAAGTGTTGTTGAGATCCTCTTTTGTTAAAAGCGAGTAAATTTGTGAACTCCCATTGAGGAGGATATGAATGAAGAGACGAGAAGGGTGAATGGGCTCCCAGACAAACTTGCTCGTATGTCAAGGCTACTGACTTCTGAAAGCGAAGCCTCCAGGTTTGCATTTTGTCCATCATTTGTTTAATTAAGTCGTGGTTGGATGAGATGATGGTGTGGTTGTGGTGAATGGAGCGAGATTGGACCAGGACCACCGCTAGACAACTTTGGTGGGGTTAAGTGTTGATAAGGTGTGGAGGATGAATATGTTGAGGCGGCGAATAGGGGTGTCCCATATAGGATGTTGAGGTCACTTTGATACGTGTATGGGAATGAAAAGGTAGGCGGAGCTTGAGAAGGAAAGCTCGTGTGGATAGGTGATAGAGAGCAAGTCATGAACGGAGCGATGCAAGAGAGATGAGGTAGGGGTGGTCGATGGTAATGATATGTGGGGTCCAAGATTAACAAAAGGAAAGCTAATCGGGAGTCGTATGAACCTCTGCGGCCGTCGGATTGGGAGGCGGGGCTAGAGATGCGAGAAGCAAGGTAGTATTATTAGGCGGAGTGGGAGCTAAATGAGCGGCTATCTTGATAGGCATACCTACAAGGAGCTGACCATCAGTGTACGGTTAGGGGTATGAGACAAATAGTATTGTGCACATGTCTGGAATTAGCATCCGAAACTTGGCAAAGTCCTTATCTCCCACGAAATTTTAGGAATCTCATTGGTATGATGTAGGATTCCCCACGAGAAGGTGAAGGGTGATTCGAGGCAAAAAACGAGAGCAAGCATGTGAAACCATGGCGGCGGCTTGCTTTCGAGTGATAACAACCATGGACAGAAGTTCACAGTAGGGTTTTAATCTGTCAGGAATAGAAACAAACTCAGAATAGTAAAATTGGTAGGTTGCTGGTTTGTCAGGAATTGGAAAAGACGATAACGATTTCGGTCTAATGTGATGTCGGTTATACTTATAGCCCGCGTCGGTCAGAGTAACCGATGTCGGTGTAAGAAGTCTGGCTAACAAGATATAAAAAGGCTGCTAATTTGATTTTTAACAACGTTTAGTATACTTGTCCAATTATTGATCACAGAAGACAGAGTATGAGAAAGAAAACCAGAACTAAAAACAAGCAAGATGCACACGCAAATCCAGAGATTAACCCTAGGGTTAATTTTAATTATCGTGGGCTTATGCCTTTAGGCACGTAGAAGGATGTCGAAATCCTAAACAAGAGACTTAGGGGAAATGTCAAGTTGTTTTGGCTTATAAGGTTACCTCAATCGGGCGGAGGAATACCGCGGAAAAAGGGGGGATGTTTGAGCTGTTGTGTTAATTGTGAAGTGATTCGGTATGTGTTGTGCAGTGAATGTAAGATTAATTTCTTGTCAATACCGTGGATATCACCCCCACGTGTACGACCTGTTACTTAATCTATGTTCACTAGAATTGAAAAACAACAGGCAGGAATGCAATGCATGTGTTTTAAACCCAAATCGAAAGTGATATTCGATGAAGCAAAAGAGATGACTTTCACTAATGCAAGATGCAAAAACAAAGCAAGTTCTTTTACCAGAATAATAAAATACCTTGTGAATATCTTTAGAAGAAGAAAACAGCAAGTATGCTCCCTATATGAAAGCAAGCGAGAAATAAAGATAAACCCAAAATGGGTCCCACCGGGCGTGCCAAAATGTTTCACTCGGAAATGTTTCGTTCCTTTTAGAAACAGATAAGGTTAGGGTTAGGAGGAATACCTGTAGAATGTCGAGATGGTGTGCGCGTACCGTAGAGAAAGATCAGACTGACTGCGAAGAACTCCTTTTTGTCTTGGAAGGACTACCAGCAAATAAGAACACAAGACCACAAGATTTTGATTAAACAATAAATGAGGAAACTGCCTTGGGCCTAGGAAATATAAAACTTCCTTTCGAAGGTGGTCAGTTTCCCTGCTAATATGAATTAACACAAAAGACTGTAAAATATCAATTAAGTTGTTTCGTTGAACTGGGTAGGGAAAAGGCTGTTTTTCTGGTTTTGATCAGAGGAACCGATGGCGGTTACTGATAACCGATGCCGGTTACTGATAACCGATACCGGTGGGTTATAGGATCTTCTTGGTAGCTATGGTGTTTGTAAGGCTGGTTTATGGATGATATTAGGAAATGAGATGATGAGAGGTAAAAAAGAATAACGATTAGATCTGATAGCACGTTGGGTAGTGGACTCGAAACGGATTTAGGAGGACTGAGATTCAAGAAACATAAGAAATGTTATAACAGAGGACATGCAAGATGTGACTTACTGGTTTTGACCAAGATGCAAGCTGATCTCCTTTGCTGTAAACACTTCTGGTATTTCCACTCGTCTCTGCTTGGTCAAGTGAAGATCTGGACTCTGTTCCTCGCTCCCAATAATCTCTGTTGATCCAGAAATCCTTCGACTGATCTCCAAAATGAAAATTCCGATCCGTTGTTTTGGTTTGGGGAGCCCATTTACAGGGAACCGATGGCGGTTGCGTAACCGACGGCGGTCGAGTAGGAACCGGCATCGGTAAGGAAAAAGTAGGCTATTTTTAGTAAAATCGCCCACCTTCCCTGCTTTTCTCCCGAGAGATCAGCTGCGGGCTTGGTCAAGTGACTAGAAGGTCGGTTTTGGGTGCGAGAAAGGGGTCATTAGTTATGGGTGTAGGTGTAGACCAAGTTTTAGGTTTTAATTAGGTTAGTTTAGGATTAGGGCTAGGTCATGATGAGGTGGCAAAATGAGGTGGCAGGTGAGGTGATGGGGATTTATCAATTACAAGGTAATTAATAAATAATTGTGTAAAGTTTAGGTAATGAGGTTAGGTTGCGAAATGGGGTGCGGGTCACAAGGGTCGTAAGACACAAATTTGGTGTCTACAGATAGGCAATCATTGTTGGAAATCTTGAAGTAAAAGAAACAACTCCAAGAACTACTAGACCAGGGTGTGATACATCCGAGAACCTCACCATGTGGTTCACCTATTGTGATAGTGCCGAAGAAGGATGGTTCTTGGAGAATGTGCATCGACTACCATGCTTTAAACAAGATCACCATAAAGAAAAATATCCACTCCCCCACATAGATGATCTCTTAGACTAGCTTCACATGCCAAATTCTTCACGAAGTTGGATCTTAAGTTAGGTTATCACCAAGTCAGAATGAAGGAGGAGGATATATGGAAGACTACCTTCAAGACAAAATAGGGTTTGTATGAGTGGTTAGTACTTCCATTTGGTTTATGCAATGCACCTGCTACATTTATGAGATTGATGAATGATGTATCACAGATTTCATAGATTCATGTGTCATTGTTTATCTAGATGATATCTTGATTTTTAGTGCCACATGGGAGGAACATCTAACCCATTTGCAGAAAATCTTGCAAGTTCTCAAGGAGAAACAGAGATGCTTTATGAAATATGAAGAAATGTGAGTTTTCAAATAGTCACTTGTCTATCTTGGGCATTGAGGAGGAGAGATATGAGTGGATCCGAAGAAGGTGGAATCCATCACCAACTCCGGCCAACACTGAACATGAGCCACAAATACTAGGAGTTTTGTGGGAACAATACAATACATGCGGAAGTTCATTCTAGGCTTTTCCGCTATTGCAGCACCTCTGCACATAATGGATGCAAAGAGTAATGGTTTTGACTGGGGTAAGGAACAAGATAAATCCTTTGAGTTATTAAAAATACATGATTAGTCATGTGTCAAGTACTTTCTTTTCCTAATTTACAACATCACTTTGAACTAGATATAGATGCTAGTGATTATGTCATGGGTGTCATGTTTCTTCGGGGAGGTAAACCCATATGCTATCATTCTAAAACTTTTACTTCAGAAGTTAAAGGATATTTAATATATGATAAGGAAATGTATGCACTAGTTCAAGTAATTAAAAAATGGAAGCATTATTTTTTGGGTAAAGAAACTATTGTGCACACTGACCACAAACCTCTCAAGTATTTGCAAGCACAATCTAAATTGCAAACAGAAAGGCACTACAAATGGATGGGGTTCCTTTAGCATTCCACCTACTAATAAAATATAAGAAGGGTAGTACAAAAGTGGTGATAGACATGTTGTTAGGCCACCTACACAAGAAAAATATCTTTCTCATCTATTATCTCTCGGGTTGAGCCCTTCACAAAGGAATCTTACGGAGAGGCATATGCCTAGGATAGAGACTTTGGGGTGACATTTCGTAGTTATATTCCCAAGGGGATAGAAGGATGGGGATTGAAGATTGTTATCTCAAGGATGGGTTGCTCTCTTGATGGGGAAGCTTTGTGTGTCAAAAGAAGGGATACTTCTATTGATGAGGGAAGCACATACCTCAAAAGTAGTGAGATATTTTGGTGTTGGTAAGACCCTAGCCCACTTGCAAAGTTAAGTGTATTGGCCCAATATGCAAGAAGAAGTATCAAAATTTATACGTGGAAGTAAACTTGGTTATACAACAAGCCTAAGACTAGGAAGGAGGGATTGTATATGCCTTGTCCAATACCAACTCGTTCATGGGAGGATGTTTCTATGGAATTTGTAGGAGTTTACAATGTCTAAACATGGCCATGAATATCTCTATGTTGTTGTTGATAGATTCAATAAGATGTGTATTCTTATGGCATGTACAAAGATAGTAAGACATGAGGCAACGAGATCTTTTCTTTGCTAATGTATGGGTGCATTTTGGCTTACCAAAGTCTATTATTTCTTATAGGGATTCCACGTTCTTGGGAAGTTTTATATGCTTACACTTAGCATTTCATCCAATCCAATCAATTAATGACACTTCGTTAAATCCCCATAATTCGCTCCATTCTCGAATTCCCATTCACGACACTCTTTCGGTTATATTCCTCCTATAATCAACTTATTTGGCTAATATATCTCTTATTAGCTAAACATTCCTCCTTTTGACCATTCAGAACCTCCCTAGTTCTCTCTAGACCACTTCTATTGGCTTCGTAGGCTATCTATCAGTCACAATTGGTTATCCAAACCCCTCCCAACTCTCAATGAGTCTCTAATCACTTGCTAATCAAGTTTAACTAGCCTAATCCTAGCTTAACTAAGCCTAAAGCATGTTTATCCTAATCTAATCTAAAAGTGCTTTTTGAGCTTTAGTCCCACATGCACCCAAATTCCAAATTCTCCCAAGTGGAAAACTATAAATACAAGGCTAAGCCTACCCATTCAAACTACAACTTTACACACAAACACACCTTGTTTACATAACAAAATCTCTCTCACATTTGGAGATATTAGCATTAGACCTCATTTGCATTAGCCAAGCTAATAGGCATTTGATCTTGGCTATCCTCCATTGTTGAAGCTCCTCCATCTTGCATCCATCCATTCCAAATATAGTTAGTAAGGGAAGATCTAAAGCTTGGCCATGTAGCCAACTTAGAGAGATCTCTTCACTATTTTTGAGTAAACAACACATAATTTGATTGCTTAGAATCTAACTAAGTTCACTTTCATTAAGCTTTCATAGAGTAGAGAGTAGTATACATGTTAGTTTTTGATGTTTTTGTCAAAGTTATAATGCTTGCATGTTAGTTTTCTCTTGTTTAGCTCTAATCTCATGGTGCATGGATGAGTTAGCGAATCTTTGAGGTTCTTTAGCCTCATTCCATAGCTTTTGTAACTTTCCATTGCACACATTTGGCACGCCTGGTGGGACACTTTGTCCATCCTCCATTAATGGAGTCACTTTGAAGCTTTTTGTTTTAGTTTCTAATTTTTTTAGTTTCAATCTTTCTAGATTAGTTTCAAGCTTTCTAGATTAATTTTTCAAAGTTTTTTAGATTAGTTTCAAGTTTTTGATTTCACTAACCTTTCTTGTATTAATGGCTAAAATCAGGTTTCCTAACTAGTTAAGCTAGGTTTGTCTTGTTTTTGTGCTCTTTGTAGGATCAAAGGAGGTGAAGTGCTGCCAAAATTGAACCAAATTGATAAAATTTTGATATTTTTGAGATTATTTTTGAAAAATCCCGTGTTTTTTTAGCCACCTACAGGAAAGGGAGTGCACATACCATTCCGTAATGCGTGGTACAACTCACTTGTCATTTTTGACAAAGGTGCACATACGCACCAAATCCATGGCACATGTACACTAACCATGGTGTAGGTACACTAACAGTGGCACATGTACACTAATAGTGGTGCAAGTACACTAAAAGTGGCGCAGTGACACTTACATTGGGCGTAGGCACCCTAACCTTAGGCGTAGGCATCATTAACAATCTTCTCAAGGCCATAATTTTTGCTCCCGAACTTGAAATGACTCCATTTTTGTTGTGTTGGAAAGGTATTAAAGTGAACTACACAATGGAAACATAAATTTGGGGTTTTAAGTTACCAAAAATTTAAGGTTTTCATTTTTATTAAACTACTCATTTCTAACATGTCTAAATGCTTTGGAAAATTTGGTCTTTGATGTTCTAACACCTTGCAAGTTTTATTTTGAATCTAACTTCTGTTTTGTAGGGTTTTTTTACATGTTTGATGGTGATTTGAATTGTTTAAAAGGTTAATAAACATTGCATGTTTAATCATGAGATTAGAGTCATGTATGCTCTTCCCTTGCACCTTTTAGGTGATCTTGGGAATCAGAAATGATTTCTATGTCTCTTTTTTGTTTTGAAAAATGATTTTTCTTAAAAGAATGAATGTCAAAGTTTGTTAAAAAGAACAAATATTTCATTTGAACTAAGTGTTTTCCATTTTTTATTTCATATTTGGATTCTACGTCATGTATGCTCTTCTCTTGACGTCTTAGGACAATCTTGAGAATCAGAAACGATGTTTTATCCCCTTTAGTCTTTTTTATGGAAAATTACTAATCCATTGTGCAGAACCACAAACAATTTTCAAAGAAAGGTGGAATAAAAAAGTCAAAACTACTAATACAGTTGTCGTACAGGTTGCCAAAAGGTGTTCAAGCAAACCACATCAAAATTAAACAAGATAAAAAGAACACCATATTCAAAACACTTGTATTGTAGGCTTCAAAAAGGGTACGTCCCTATCCGCTCAACTAGAACATAACCCCTTTGGCATAACACCTTAAGCTACAACAATGGGGTGGTACCAGGAACCCTAAAGTAGTCCACCACTTGTGTAACCTCGTGGATGAAATAGGAAGTGCCTCACTTACCCACTTGACTAGTTTTCCTTGTGAGTTAGTGTTACAAAGTTGTCCGTATCGTGACCCTAGACAAGAGTACATGATGGATGCAATTAGTTCCCACTGTACTTGAAGGGGAAAAGCCAAGATACTCCCAAATTAGTCAGTGTGAATTTTGGGTAAATCATGCCCACTCTTAGATGGCTTTGTAACACCTAGTTGAGAGATCTTATTAAGGAGGCCATTTTGTCTTGAGGCCCACTTTACTAGTCCTTTGTCGCATCTTGGCCATCATGAAGTGATAAATTGTTTGGATTCAGAACCTTGTTTTTCAAACAAGGCAAAGAATCCACTTAAGTTGGATCTAAGTGCCTTTCATCACGGAAATTGGATGACATTTTACTTAGCTTAGCTTCTTTCTCACCTTCGACAAGGCGAAGCTCTACCCAAGTAATGCTTAGTTCATTTCCATCTTTTGATCTACACCTTTACATTCTTGTTTCCCATTTGGGCAATAGAAGGCATCTTTTGGGAGTGTTGTCATAGATAGTGTTCACCACTTTTTTGTCCGTTTACACTCATCCATGTTTACGGCTGAGTTGTTAAACATCTAAAGTGTGTGGATGTGTCCTTATATCTTTGATGGCCACTTGATCTTGATTTCAAGATCATCATCATAGTTCAGATTGATTCATCATTTGATCTCCCTTTGACGTGTTACCTTGTTTGCATTGTCTCAACATAATTAAGATACTTATGTCATGTTTTTCATAAACGTGATCTAAGTATCCACATTGTGGTGTTACACTTTACACACATTTTAGCACATCCTTAGTATACTTTGACTTAGTTTTACTTCAAACATTGTCCAAAATCATGAAGAGTGTCGCTTACTTTGTTTGTGTCATTTTCGATACCACTTTGACACTAATATCTCGCTTCTCTGCGAAGCTTGATAGACGTGTCCAATTGGTGTGGTTACGTGGCTTACATTTGTAATCCTCGCCCTTTAACATTTAGGCCTTGTTGTTTGTTTAACTTGTCGTGGTATCCTTTGATTGGGAGTCACATCTACCCTTTGTTAATATTTACGCCTTGTTCATTTCGAGCTTGACGTAAATATTGACATTGTGTTGATCATTTTTGCATCGAACTATCACTTTGCACACAGCATTTGCATAGGGTGTATTTCCTTGTTGATTGGATTTGTGTTTCACACTTCCATGATTGTTCCTTGTGATTATTCATTCAAAAAACTTATTTTCTAGGACAATCCCTTTTTATCTCATCGATATTGCATCATCACAATGTCTATTTTCCTTAGACCTTCTTTGGAAAATCATGCATGCATATCAATACTTACAAAATGTCTAGCTTTGGTTGTCCTTATGCTACCAAAATCAACATGTCACTTCCTTCCCTTTGAAGGAGTTCCATCACACTATCTAGATCTAGAAATTTGTGCTTAAAATGCCAAAAATGACTGACTATCGTGTGGTTCCCCATACTTACAAAAATACGGAACCTAGGTTTAGCAATTCAAATCAAAAGATTCCCATTACAACTAAACCTCGTTTGGTTCTTCGTGCTAGAGAGCCCATACGGGTAACTCGTTCCCCACCTTCATCTCATAGTCGGTGGTATGATTTGGACGCTTCTAATCCAAATTATTATTTGAGTTCCCCCCACTCTTCTTCTAATTTTAATCCAAACATTTCTTCTGATTCCAATCCAAACATTTCTTTTGATTCTTCTTTGATTCTTTTCCAAACTACTATTCAGATCCCAACTACTATTCGATCCAAACTACTATTTGATTCATCTAATTTGAATCCTAAGTCATCTAATGCGACTCCTATGTCATGGTCCTCCCTATCTTCGTAGGAACCTCTTCATCATACATTTAATATGACTCCTACGTCGTAGTCCTCCCTTTCTTCGTAGGACCCCTTTTATCAGTCACCTCAATGATGTCTTCTTCCTTTGAAGATATGTGCAACTCCAAATCCCTCCAATCAAACATCTAATACAATTCTTGAATCATGGTCCTCTCTTTCTTTATAGGACCCTTGTTATTATTCATCCGATGTGATTCTTGAATCACAATCCTCCCCTTCTTCACATGACCTTCTTCATCAATCACCCCAATAAATCTTCCTTCTTTGAAGATTCATATGTGACTCAAAGTCCTTCGATTCAAACATCTAAATCGACCCATGCGTCGCAATCTATATACTTTGGACTTAATCCTACTAGTTTATAGATGATATACCATCATATAGGTAGGTCCACACCACCTTCTTCTACTCCTGAGACATCTAGCTACACATCTTCTTTGTCCCCCATCATCTTCTTCTATCAATCATCATCAAACATCTTCTAAGTCTTCCACACCAAGTGAACCTCTTTCTTCCAATCAACCCCTGGTGGTCGATCAACAACTCATACCGATTGATCTCTTTCAGAATGAAGAAACAATCAAGGCATTTATAGGGGCATATGAAGATATTCCTTTAGCAGATTACGAAAAGGATTCTCTTTAGACTTTGATGCATCTACATATTGTGAGGAAAAGGTTGATTCCTTTTATCAAGAAATGGAGGAAGAGCCTCAGATCATGCAACTTGATCCTCCTCTTAATCTTCCATCTTCCCATTCTTCATTATGTGATGAAACTCCTTGGTCTTGCATTGATCCATGGCCTATCTTCTCATCACCCAATAACTCTTTGTCTATCATAATTCCTCAATCACAATCTCTTATGGGGTCAATTCCAAGTAGCCCTTCATCTTCATCTAGGTGTGGGTCACCTTCTAGTAGCCCTCCCTCTGCTATTTTGGGACATTTTGAGTAGTCCACTATCTTCTATTCTTGGGGCATGCCCAACTAGCCCCTTATCTTCTAGGTATGGATCACCCCCGAGGTAGTCCATCATCTTCTATTCTTGGGCCACATCCTAGTAGCCCATCATCTTACATCTATGGGTCACATCCTAGTAGCCCTTCTTCTTCTATTCTTGGGCCACATCCTAGTAGCCCTTCATCTTCTATCTATGGGTCACATCCTAGTATCCCTTCTTCTTCTATTCTTGGGCCACATCCTAGCAACCCTTCATCTTCTATCTATGGCTCACCCCCAGTAGCCCATATTCTTCAATCCTTGGACCATATCCTTTTCATCCATCACATTATTCTTCTACCAAAGATGGTGGCAAGCCCATGGTCATTTCTTGCATCAGTTCTAAATGTCCATGTTCACTTTCTTCTCCTTCTCGAGATCAGACAAGTCACACGTTAGCTTATAAGAAACCCAAATAGTTTCTTAATCAAGCTCAAATCAAAACTGTAAAAGCTTTATAGCTCCTAACAAATCAAACAAAATTCTAAATCAAGCGCAATTCAAGAACGCACACCAACGTAACCATCAAGTATGGCGCAAAGTACGTAAACCTCTGGATGGGGAATTAAATCTCCCACATAAAAATCCATGTTTCAGAACAAATCACAGTCATTTATTGAGTGTGAACTCACCTCGATCATCAAGATCGGGGATAATATCACTCTCGATAAACAAACGTGCCTAGTCTCCCTTATCAAGGAAGTCATAAACATTATTGTTGGATCTTACCACATAGAGTGACTTTGTTAGTCCCAACCTCTTAAAACTGTCAAAAATCTAAAAATAAAAAACAATTCAAAAATACAAAAAACATTGAGAAAACACAACAAAAATCAAAGGTACAAAGATCAAACATTGCAATCAGGTATTGTGTACACATGGATGTTTCTTTCTTCCCTTCCTTGCTATTCTTCTGCAAGTCTCCCTACCATTTTCATCCCTTCGGTGATGTTTTGGTTAGCTTATTCACATGCATTTTGTGACATTTATCTCTATGGTATCCATTTGACCCTAGTCTTTTATCACCTTGGTAAATTAAAGAATGACTGACCTCTTAGAGATCCTATCACAATCAGAATCTAATAAACTTGTTGTGAAGAACTTTTGGACATATTTGTGGACACTAGCCAATGTCGTCATCACAATCACTTCCACCTCCTTCCATCAAGTCATCTGTGGTTCTTAACCCCTTGTCAAACAAGAGAGCTAAAATAAGTTTTAAATCAAAAGAAACAAAATCAATCAAATCAAAAGCTAAAAGCTACAAAGCAAAAGAAAATTGATATATTACTCTCTCTTGGGGTATTTCCAATAAACTCTACCAAGGCTATGGATGTCTAACTGGTAGTAGAGAAATGTTGTGATTAGAATCAAATACATCTCTGTCGGGCTATGGATGCTTGGCTAGTAGTGGAGCAATGTATGGCTATCCTTTCACCATCCATTCACAAAATCACCTTTCAAAATCAATCATCCCTACACATTGGCTAGGGTGTATTCACTTGTTATCTATTAAATCTTCCCTTCAAGAGGTAATAAATTCCATGTGCACACATTGGATCTCTATGAGTAAACATGATTAGTATGTTACCAAGTGTCTTTTTTGGACCTTGTTCAGACTCTTACTCTAGTCCATATCTCATCTCACGATTTGTGCCTTTGGCTAATCACTTCTTCATCATGAGGCTTATAAGCTACATTCATATCATTCACATCATTCTTCTACTTCATTCGAATTCCATGTGTATAAGATTAACATTTTTCCATGTTTTAAGAACACCTTTGTCCCCTTCCACAAAAACAATCTTCTCCTTCCTTTCAACATCATGTGCTTTTAGGCCTATCCATAATGGCCTTGGGGCATCCTTGCTTCTTCCTCAGTGATTGAGTTCATCATCATGTTGAACCTATCTTTGGGTCCCACTTCTACCTAAGAGTTTTCCTTTGAATACTCCCACCTAATCGGGGGCATTTTGCATCTTCACCTTTCTCACATGCACATGGCCTTATGCCCTTGTACATCCCATCTATCACTAGGGGCATCCACGCTTCCTTGTCTTCCTGTACATAGTTTCAGAAAAATTTCAAAAAAATCAAAAACATTCAAATATGTTAGAATCATCAAAAACATTCAAATATGTTAGAAAAATCAAAACATTTAAATATGTTAGAAAAATCAAAACATTCAAATATGTTTAAGAAAACTTCTAAAAATTGAAAATCATCCTACAAAATGTCACTCTTTGGTTCTCACCTATTCATGTGTGTGACCCATGATCATCTTGATCTACCTCCATCAACAAAAGTTAGGCTGCTTACTTCATCTGTACTCTGGGGCACAATGAGTTTCTTAGTACTGTTTCGTAGTGCACATTGATTTTCATCGAGACCAAAGTGTCCTCCGTTTTCCCTTTGCATGTATCCTTGCTTGGGGCACCATCATTAACCCTTGTTGTTAATTCAAATAGGTTGGAATTGAAGCTTGATAACAAAAACATTACATTATGTTTCTCTATTAGGTTAGCTTGTTTACTTTCTCGTATTGCATTGCATTTTGTATGTTGCATGGAGTTAAGCATCTTTTACTTTCTCATATTGCATTGCATTTCGTATGTGGCATGGAGTTGGTGTTTTTAGCAATGGACATTTGTTTGTATATGGATTTTCATGTCATACTACACTTTTGTTCATTCTTTTTAATAAGGACCGATGATGAAGATCTCTAGCAATATGATGAAAAATAAAGTTGTTTAAAAGGCACTAGATGGATGTTAGCTCATTCCCCCTTTCTCATACTCCTTTTCTTCTATATCCCCTTTCTTTTCTTCTTCTTCACATTATCATTTCTTCTATTATCTTTTTGTCATCTTTTCGATCGTCGATCGAGTTCTTCTATCACCCCATCACCAATCGAGGGGAATCCTTCATTATTCTCATTTTTCTTCTATCCCTTCAAGATTTTCTACTTGTTTATGCTTGTCTACTTTCTTTGAAGTGACATCGCTTACGTCACCCCAAAGAGGGAAATGTAGACACCTAAAATATGCTTACACTTAGCATTTCATCCAATCCAATCAATTAACAACACTTCATTAAATCCCCATACTTCACTCCATTCTCGAATGCCCATTCACGACACTCTTTCGGTTGTATTCCTCCTATAATCAACTTATTTGGCTAATATCTCTCTTATTAGCTAAACATTCCTCCTTTCGACCATTCAGAACCTCCCTAGTTCTCTCTAGACCACTTCTATTAGCTTCGTAGGCTATCTATCAGTCACAATTGGTTATCCAGACCCCTCCCAACTCTCAATGAGTCTCTAATCACTTGCTAATCAAGTTTAACTAGCCTAATCCTAGCTTAACTAAGCCTAAAGCATGTTTATCCTAATCTAATCTAAAAGTGCTTTTTGAGCTTTAGTCCCACATGCACCCAAATTCCAAATTCTCCCAAGTGGAAAACTATAAATACAAGGCTAAGCCTACCCATTCAAACTACAACTTTACACACAAACACACCTTGTTTACATAACAAAATCTCTCTCACATTTGGAGATATTGGCATTAGACCTCATTTGCATTAGCCAAGCTAATAGGCATTTGATCTTGGCTATCCTCCATTGTTGAAGCTCCTCCATCTTCCATCCATTCCAAATATAGTTAGTAAGGGAAGATCTAAAGCTTGGCCATGTAGCCAACTTGGAGAGATCTCTTCACTATTTTTGGGAGTAAACAACACACAATTTGATTGCTTAGAATCTAACTAGGTTCACTTTCATTAAGCTTTCATAGAGTAGAGAGTAGTATACATGTTATTTTTTGATGTTTTTGTCAAAGTTATAATGCTTTGCATGTTTTTTCTCTTGTTTAGCTCTAATCTCATGGTGCATGGATGAGTTAGTGAAGCTTTGAGGTTCTTTAACCTCATTCCATAGCTTTACAACTTTCCATTGCACCTCAAATTCAAAGAACAGGTTAGAGAAATCTCAAGCCAAGTACAAGGATATACACTATCATCACAAGAAAGAGCATAAGCTTCATGTTGGAGACAAATTTTTATTTACTTGAGTGTGGAGAGACTACAAGGTCAAGCATGAAATATCAAGCCACTACGATATGGACCCTTAACCATTTTGGAATAGGTTGGAGAAAATTCCTTTCACTCTGATTTTTCTGCCATTTATGAGGATGTGCTCGAGTAATAAACTTGCACCTATATGATCCATCCATGCTAGAAGAATATGAAGGGATAGAGTTGCTACCTTCCCTTGAGGATTACATCTTGGGATCACGAGGTGAATGGGAGGAGGATGTAGTGTTGCAGAAAGGTTAGAGAAACTAGGAGAGATACATAGGATTCATTACAGGCTGGATTGAAAGGAAAGACACCAAGGCGAGCCCGGTGGTATTCAAAGGAGAAAGTGAGGGAATTATTTCCTCATCTACTCGCCCAATAATATTTTGTGGAACCAAAAGCCTCCTAAGTAGGGGAGGTGTGATCCATAGGGATCCAAAATGACTCTACTTCATCGAGATCATCTGTAAAAAAGAAAGAAAATGAAGAAACATAGGTTATGTCTATATGTTAACAGAACTACCGCTCTGTGCAGAGAGCAGCAAGATTCTGAACCGCCACCCAACCAGTGAAAAGGTCCTATGACCACCGGTCTACATTAGCGAAAGTCGAGTCACTTTCGATAGAAAATAAAATTTGAAATGAAGCAGACCCCGAGTGGAAAGGTTATTCAGTATCTGTTCTCCTCCATGACCTTTCCCATCCTCCAATACACTGGAGGACATGAGAAAGGCTATAAATACATGTAGGAAGGATATTTTTATTATCGTGAAGTAAGAGACTTCATGGGAGAAATTGTAAGAGTTCTAAAGTGTTGGAATTGAGTTTATAGAAGAAATAGTTTGAAAGCAGAGAAGTCAATTAGTTGGGAGGAAGTGTCAGACATTTTCAATTTCCTTTCTCACTTATTGTAAAGTTTATATCTCTTATATTTTGAATTGGCCAATAAAGCAAAAAGGGAAGAAAGAGTTGTTTTCCCTTCCCGACTGGTTTTCCTCCTCTTGAGGTTTCTAGGATAAAAAGTCCTTGGCATATATGTGTGTGTGTGTTAATTCATTTCTCTTTACAAATTCTAGTTTTAAGGCTTAAACAATTCAATCACTAGCTCAACTTTCATTTTCATTGAAAGTAGAACAATAATATAATTGTGATTTTTTGAACAATTTCCAAAGTAGATAGTTTACAGATCAATTAGTAAAGTGTGTGATGTCACAAAGTGTTGTTGTTGATGTTGTTGTTGTTACCCTCACTTTGACAGTTTGTTTCTCATACGGATGGACCTGCAAGGAAAAAATGATCAAGTAGTCAAACATATATGTATGTTAGTGTAAAATTTTTATGTAAAATATGCATGTGTAAAAATGCATGTAAATGTAAATTACATAAAATGAAAAGTGTAAATTAAACATGTGCACTTGATCCATGTTGAGAGAAAGAGTGTAGAAGGATATCCTGTTCTATGAGTTTTTTGGGTGATGTCATGCAACCCTGGATAAAGAAGTATAGGGAGGAAATGATCCTGTGTCCTCCAAGCTCTAATCACTTACTGAAATGTGTGTGAAGAGATCTTTGTATTGTTCTGGTTTTTTGGGCGATCCGATGCCACTGGCCAAAGTAGTGTAGAGAGGCACACCCACTGTAACCTCCAAGCCTATAACTACTTCCCGAAATGCTAAAGACACCATGTAATGTAAAAGCCACTATGTATGGGGTTCATAGATTGGTTTTAACCCACTCACTTTGTATAGCTGCACCGGTGTAAATACATTGTGTTAGTATGTAAAACCCCCAAATGATGTCCCCCCTCTTTGGGGGTGCATGCAACATTGTTGATAGAAAGCATGTGGCCCCAAAATAGGACCATCCGCATGCATGTTTTAAGCCCGGAAAATGATTTTTAGAAACCAAGACATGCACAAACAATAAGTCTAGCCAAAGACAAGTGTAAACAAACAATGCATGCATATAGAAAACATGTGTAAGCTATAGAGATAATGTAGTAAATGTAAATACAAAAGAAATAAAGTAATCCACACAAAGTGCGCTGCAAACATGAGACATCACTTATGATGTCGCAAGACATGCAAGGCCATCATGGCAAAACAACAAGCCAAGTGTACACAAAACATAGGAAAAATCCTATGTACAAGAAGTGAACAATGGAAAACAAGTACAAAAAATCAAAGAATAAGTCATGGAAACATGTAATCCTACAAAACAAGTGTTGCACATGGAACACCCATTAGTATGTTAGAGAAATAGCCAATATGTCGAGAGTGTGTATGATCAAGTAGTGTAAGATGTTAAGTACAAAATGAAATAATAACACCTAGAAGAGATGATTGTGGATGCCTCCAGGTGACCAAAGTAGGAAAGGTAGAAGGTGAGCATCTGTACCACATGTAAGAGTCTTGTATCTACAATCACACTAAAAAAGGTGTGAATGCACATGTGTGTATGGTATAGATAATGAAATATAAGAATCAATCTAACATGCATTGTAAAGTGATCATGTAAAATACTAGTAAAGATGAGCAAATTCTCCAAGACATTGCAGTATATTGTGGATGGATGGAATGGAATGTAAGATGGAATTATAGGAGCCATGTTCCCCTTGATTAGATGGAAGTGTATGCAAAGAGGTTCATTTTATTTTCCCCCTCAATACCAAGAATGAACCGTAAATAAGAGTGCATCAACAAGAAATGGTCAAATAGTGTATGTTGTGTCTAACACGCTATGATGAATTGTTAAGTGGGGTGATGAAATGTGACCTAGAAATGATATGTGTGTGAACCCTATAGCTAGGTCTTATATCACAACTATATGAACATATGAGTTATGATTTAGCTTAAGCATATATCACTATAAGATGAATGGGTGAGTGATGATGTAACCTAAGGTGTATACCACTACAAAATGATAGAAATGGGTGACAATTTATCCTAGAGCATATGTCACTACAAGATGAAAAGAGGGAGTGGTGATGTAGCCTAAGGTGTATACCACTACAAAATGATAGAATAGGTGATGATTTAGCCTAAAGCGTATTTCACTACAAGATGAAAAGAGGGAGTGGTGATGTAACCTAAGGTGTATACCACTACAAAATGAGATAATAGGTGAGGATTTAGCCTAAAGTGTATGTCATTAGGTTGGAAATGTCACATGATAAAAGGTCAAATAGTAAATATGTGATGAATGTAAGGTCGAATTGATTGGTAAACCCTTGGCGATCAAATATGGACCAAGGAACTAAAGTGCTTCATAGAGTGGTGAGTGCATCACGTAGAATACAATATAGTATGTATAATGAGAATGAATGACCATGTGGTGAGTAGGGTTTGTATATGCATGGTTTGTAAAATATTATACTAAAGGTAAACAACATCTAATGTATAATACATGATGTAACATGTGCAGTAATATAGAATGTATGGAATAAATGTAAAGTGAGACTCATATGTAATGTAACCTAGCGTAGTATGTAGAATATATGTGATGTATAAATGCATAGTGGATGATGTGACTATGTATGTAGTTAGCCTAATAATGTATGTAATGTGTAAGATGAATAACGTATGATCCTAAACACGTAGATGATAGAAGTATTGGGAAACTAGTAGAAATGTGTGATGTATGAATGCGTAAATGTCAAAAGGTTGTAGACAAAAAACTATAGAATATAGGGTGTATGACACACAATGTGTGACAGTTGCAAATGTTTAATGCCTATAATGCAATGTGTAGGCTTGATTGTAATAGTAATTCCTCAATAGTCAAGTGTGAACCAAAGCACAAGAGTGCGTCATCGGGTAATGATGATGTTAAAATGTGTAATGAGTATGCCTATGAATGATAATGCAAAGATGAAAGAGATGCACCTATGTTAATATGAGGGGGAGATTGTGTTAGATGTCATGCCCCCCAAGTATGTAAGCAATGGAAGTCTAGTCAAAATACACTAAGTGGATCCACGTAAGGAGTAGTTTCCTTAACAAAAGTGATGGGATGTTGAGGTGGTAATGTCATAGATAACTTGAGTGGAGGGGTATTTGCTTTAACAAGATGATTAGAAAATGGAAGTGGAGTAGGATGGTGAGAAATCTTGAATGGTGGCATCTTTGGTGGTACTTGTATTTTTGAAGAAGGTGCATGAGAAACGGTGGTGTGATGCTCATTAAGTGGAGAAGAAGAAACATCAGAAATAGGAGAATCATGTGATGGAACTATAGTATTTGTCTGACTAGGAGGAGAATCATTATGCACATGTGAGTGACCATCAATATCAAGCATGTAATGAATAAGAGAATTATCTAGAACTTCCTTAGAAATATTAGAAGGAGGCTCACTAGTAGTGTATAACATGGCTGAGTAGGGGGTGAACTAATTTCGATAGGTGGTTGACTTTTTTGACTTGGGGATACTGTAGGTGATTGCTTAGGTGGATCATGACTAACCGAAGAAGGAGTAGCCTTAGGAGCCCATGTGGATGTAACCTTTGAGAGGATGATGTAACATGATGTTGGGAAGTGAATGAGATAAACCCTTGATGCTCAAGATGTTTAACTATCGCATTGTAAAACAAAGCAATAATTGTCGATATCCATTGATTCGATGATAATTACAATATGGATGACCCTGATACTTTGTTAGCCGATAAGGATGATAGCAATGAGTAGGTGGAAAAGTGATCAATTGATGACTAAGGAGGTGAGTAATAATGTCATGTGGTGTAGTATTGTGCTCAAACATAAGAGGCCAGAAATGGCATGTCTTGAGGTTCAACTAAATGACATGTAGTGGACATAGATTGCATATAAGATGTAGAAGGAGCACAAACATGTGATTGAGAAACATCCTTAAGTTGTTGAATTTCAGATCTAAGGGATGTAATGGTTGATTCCATAGCCTTAAATTTGTCTTGAAATAAAGCATGTAGAGCTTGAATTGAATCTAATAGGGGTTGATTAGATGGAGGATCACTAGGATCAAAGTTTTCAGATAAACGATCAAATATAGAATTAATTTTGTGTGGTGGCATATTGTCATCCAGATACATGTAGTCTAGTTGTTTTTACAAAATAGCTTGACAATGAGGATATCTCTTAAGTAAAGTAGATAAAGAGACTTGAGAAACTTGGGGAGACATGATAGAAAAGATAATAAAATCCCTAGAATGAAGGTGGATTTGAAGGTCAGGTTCACCAAAATGATTAACTGAAATAATGAATATATTCTAGACTAATATGATGCTATTATAGTAATACGTAAATGAACAATTGAGTACAATGTATATTTAGTCCAATTAAACACAAAAGTATGAAACCCTAATTAAAAATAAAGGAAATAAAATATTGAGTTGGTCCATAATGATACCAAGGGTATGTCGAGCTAGAAACCTTGTTAAATGGAAGTACTGATATCGTAACCATGCTCGAGAAAACTATGTGACTCTCATATAAGGGTGGATAAGAGCACCTACGGAAGAGACTAGGGTGCCTACGGACTCTCTAGTCCTAATATGGGCTTTGTAGTACTTGCACATTTTTTGGATCTGAATTTTTTTGGGTCAGAAGAGTGTCACAAATATTCACCTTTTGTTGCTTTGAAGTCACACCAAGATTAATGGATTTTCCAAAAACCCTCGGTTACTACAATAATGGGCTTACTAAACTAAGTGACGCACTTACATTTCCGAGCCAAATGTAGTTCTCGGTGAGTGTGTGCATGTCATGCCCTAGGTGATTTTTCATTGATGATGGAGCTATGTGAATGCTAATGTAATAAATAGATGCAACTCTAAATGGAGTGATAGTTGTAAACAATGCTAGGTCCCTCATTATGGTCTCATAAATTTATATTTATAGGGTTCTCTTGATCTAATTTAAGTAATTAACTGCAAAAAGGCCAACCACAAGAAAGATAAAGATGTAAAATAGCTAGAAAGGTCCCAAAAGTGGAGGAATATTTGAAAAGGATCGTGGCACCCCATACGTGGGACCAAGGCACCCTGCATGGGCACCCCAAGATTACTAATGACAACCCTACCAAGGCTAAAATAATGAAAAAGCACTTGAAATCGACTAAGCATGTGGGTGACAAGGTGTGGAAATGATGAAAGAAAATAAAATAAGATATCTAAAAGATGGAGGTTAGATAGTACTTTCTTCACTCAAGAACCTTCTAAATAGTAGTATGAGACCGAGATAAATATTGTCTAAAGTGCATGATTTTTGTGACTACATTTGGCTTTCCTAGGATACCTTGAACTTGTTCTTCATGAGATGGTTATTTGAGGTTGCGAGTTGGATGGAAGGTTATCTTGGCATCCTACTCATTGGGAGTTATTTTGGATCAGTTGGGTTGTTAAGCTGTCTCGGTGGGTTTGTCACCCCGACTCTTCAAATAGTTGTGATGCATTGGTTGAAATGTGATATGGTGAGGTGGATCATCTATCGAGCTAAGCTGTGTAGCTCCCTAAATTATCCTAGATCTCACCCTCCAACTCACCAATTTGGTTGGGAACATTAAACAACAATAATAAATTGTCCCAAATGCACCAAAATGTGATCTTCGATGAGGTATAAATATGAAAACACATATATAGCTATGTGAAGTCAATAGGAGGAAAGGTCCCCTTCATGAAAAAGAGTTGACTTTACCAGGTTGTTGGGAAATTTTAAATTTGTAATAGGGCCTCATATAATTTTTCAATTCATCATAACTCTTCCTAATTTTAGAAGAATCAAAATCATCCCAAGTGACATACCATGTGGGAGCAACCTCGATTGTCGAATACTAGAGGCTACAAATCATATTTTTGCTCGAGCATACTCTACCACTTGTCACCACCACATTCATCTACTTTTCATGTTTTCAACATGCCACATCATCATTGTGTAACATGTGCTTAATTTTTACCGAGTTTGAGAAAAAATTCGGTGAATTGTATCTTCTACATAAAATATTCGTTTTCTTCTATTCAAAAGGCATAAAATTTTATCGACAAGAAATTCCATGTGCTGTTCGGTTTTGGAAAGATTAGGGAGTAATTGAATGATGAATATCCTCTCGAATCACATTCCTAGACCTAAAAGTATTCAATTTTTTAGTAGAATCTCTTCAAATGAGCTCGATGAAATTAAAACCCTATGAAAAAATATGACAAATGAGTTAAACTACATGTTAAACCCTAAAATATTGGCTAAGTACCAAGAGGTGCAAGTGCATAGAACCGGTGAGAAGGAGGGAAATCGGGGAAATTGTATAGGAAATAGGGTTTAAGAAGGGTTTTAATAAAACTAGGGCACGCGGGAGGTAAAACATTGGTTTAAAGGACTTAGCCATATTTGGCATTCTAGAGGAACTTGAGGAAAAACGCGTGAGAACCCACTAGGAATGATGAGTGGATAAGGTGCCAACCGAACCTTGCAGAGGTCAAGAAAAGGATATTCCCCATAGGGAATATTCCTAGAGACGTCATTACACTTAGTGGAAGGTTTATGAAGAGGATAAGCAATCACTAATGGAGGACCACATCGACACTTGGCACACAATATGCTCAGAAGAGAAGTCATGGTGGTGGTCGATGATACTATTTAAAAATTTGTTTGGGTGAGGAACATATATACAAAGAGATAGAGAGAAAGAAATGGAGAGAGAGGTAGATTGATGTGTGGAGAGGCACAAAGAGAGAGGATATACATATACATATATGGGTACCAAAAAGTAGAAGTAAGGGCAAAAACTATTGCGAAATGTTAGTGCGTACTAGGGTTTAGGATTTAGGGTACTAGAGAGCTATATAGAATGTCATTAAGCATTGGAATTGATGTTAGGGTCTGTAAATGGGTTATAGTAAGAAGGGCATAGCCAGGAGCTCCGTTCAAAGCTTGTTGTATAGGTTAGACCTCTATCACTTACTTGTATATGGTCTAAGATGACCCTTTTGACTGTAATGTGGCTACCAGAACTCTTTTAAATCAATATATATGGTTCCGTTCTATATATCTTGTTTATGGGTACAAACCCTTCTGATATTTAGCATGTTATACCTCAGATTTGTTTTCTTATGGTTTATTCGATGTTTATCTATGTTCTCTGATGCATGGGTGTGTGTGGATTTGCTAGTTTTGTGCTTTCTTAAGATTTATGTGTTTCTATCTCTATAAATAAACCCCAATTAATGGCATAACCTTATCATAAAGCTCACATAAAAGAGAGGATCGACACTCATGCATGCCTCAGGTGAGTGCCCGGTGCTCACTAGGTGATAGTGGCGACGTGCTTGTGGTTAGAAAGAAGTATTAAGGGTAAAATAATGACTACATCTTGGTTCCATTGCCGAGACCTCTTTTCAAAGTTTCAAAGAGAATGGTGCATAATGACAGAGTACTTGACCTTGGACAATGTTGAAGCATGGCTTAAAAACACGGAGGATGAGTTTACTCAAAGATTTAGTACTGGACCTAAGTTTAATACACGTAAATGGGTAGAAGAACATATGTATCATGAGTTGTATGAGACCTTATTCAATTGTTTTCAATGGAGTTGTATGAATGGATTTCGTCATATGTATTTAGAACAAGTTGGTACTACAAACCTCATGTATGGACCCAAGATGAGTATTAGAGGTTGCATGATGTTGATCTGACTTGGACGTGTGTTATTGATCATTAGTGGAGTATATTATTGACAACTTACACCTTGGAGTACGTGATTTATATGTATTCCTATCTAGAGATTGTTGAGTTTGAGTTCTTGAGGGAGCCAAGAGGATTTTTCTTGCGTGTTATCCCTTTATCTATAAATATCCTGATCATTACACTAAGTTTGGAAGCATTTCCTATGGTCAGCTAAGCTTCTTCTAAGTATTGGGTGAGGAAGCTAGAGTGGAGGAAGATGGTAGACCTTGTGGCTAAAAAGGAGAGGGAAGAGAGATGACTTAAGTATAATGAGGCTTGGGAGAGGGAGTTGACAAGACAACACAAAGTTGCATGAGTGATGGATTTATGGAGGCAGATGTTGCAGGGGAAGGATTTGAGGTTCACGCAGAGGATGTGGAACCTGAGAAGTTTGTGCTACCCCATCTTGGCAAGCGCGGAAGAGAAACCCCCTTCAGCTTTCTAGAGAAATCTTGTCATATGAAGAAAGGAGAAGAGTTTTGGCACACATCTAAATCAACCTCGATGACCAACCCTTGGTGCTTAGTTTTCAAAATCTAGAGATAAGTATTACTAACCCAGATCGGTATTGGTGGAAGAAACCTATCAACACCTAGGAGGTATAACTTTTCATTTGGCACATTTATGGTTGCACAATCATTTCTTGTGTTTGGAGGTATATTATCTGGAACAACATTTGGGAAAAGTACGGGTACACAAAGCTTGGGTATCACATCTAGAAGTGGCACAGAAACACATCTTGTAGCATTGCGCAATATCACATACTATGTTGCATGAGTTCAACACAAAAGTGGGGACATAAGGCGTGACCACTTCAAGACCTTTCTAGCTATAGGAGGTGGATCTAGAGGGTTAGGTGGAATAGTAACTAGTGGAATAGGTGGACCTAGTAGATCTAGAGGATCTAGTGGGTCGGGGAGGGACATGCGTTAATGGATGTGGTGATGGAGGCAACACCTAAGGGAATCCAAGTTACTGGATTAGATGGACAAGGTCTCAACCACCTTCCCAGTAAGTTTTTTTGAAATGTATTTGCATATTCAGATTACAAAGGTGTTGAGAATGTTGTAGAGAATGTACAAAATTGTGAGTTTCTATGGTGCGTGAAGTAGGTAACTACCTTGGAACCGAAGGCAATTCAGTTTGTAACAACATTATAAAGTCACGCGCATAGTTGGTACCGAAAGTATGACCCCCAAATAGTGGTATATTATACCGCATTGCGTAATGCCTTCTTAGCTAAATTCCATATTCTTGAGTTTCATAGAAGAGCATTAACGTCTTTGAAGGAGATTCAACAAGGTATGATAGAGAGTGTGCGGGAGTATGATGCATATTTTAAGACTCTCTTTTCAAATTTGTCTTATGATATTCATCCTTCTCAGCATGCTCAATGGTTTGTTGGAGGATAATAATACCCTTCAGAGAAGTGTTGTCACATAAGAATATCACAGACCCGCGCGAGGCCTTGGAGGCTTCCCTATGCATTGAGGTTGTGGAAGCATGGATACCAGTGTTAGTCATTTTCTTGAACTCAGATTATTGCAATGGAAAAATAGCTAGAGAAGCTATCTGTTAACTCTTCCCATGAGACTCATGAATGGCCTATGGTGAATGAATTATGAGGTAGAGGGGAATACAAAGGAAAATTGTCCTCGAGAGATTGGTACACGCGATGATGGTAGATTGTGAAATTTTCCATGGAGATCATGATGCAAGTAGGTGTCCACTACTACAATGCGCGATCCATAAGAATGTGTCTTTCTATTGCAAGATTTACACCTCTACTACTCATGACACTAAGGATTGTAGATTGATTGACTAGATACATGATGCCATTAATATTGGTGTGCGCTAGACTAGTGTTGCAAAAAATCCCAAGGATGATGGTCATCACTATGAAGGACACGTAGATGGAGAGATTGTGAAGAGGATTTCATGGAGGATTTAGAGGCTATGGAAATCATGAAGATGGAAGAGGTGAATTTACTTATGGAAATTTTTATAACTATAGGTCCACAGAGCATTACAAGCGTGAATTTCTTGACTTGATACAATGCTCTTGGTGTGGGAAGAAGCACAAGTATAAGGAGTGCCCAGAGCTATTTGAACACATGAGCTAACAAAATGGAAAGACAAGGGCATCGGGATGGTAAGTGTTAATAAATCAGACTCACAGCAATGGATGCCAAGGGTGGCGCGTGAGTCAGAGTTAGAACCTGTACTAATGATAATGGGATCCGAGGTGGCACATGCCATGGAAATACCAAAGTAGAGACCACTGATTACAAGAGAAGAGGTGGTGTATGGGAAGTATCCGGACCCTACCCATCAAAAGGAAGTCTATCAAGAGACCATGGATGTAATTAGGAGTCTTCAAGGGGAAATTCAATGTCTAAAGGAGCAATCCAGGAAGTTGGAGCGAAGAAAAGCTCTGAGGCCCCTCACTAATCGAGATGTAGATGATGTTAGAGAGGTGTGTAAAATTTTACACAAGAGAATATCATTCCCATATTAGGATAATGGTTGAGGGATAAGATACCAAGTATTGGAGCAAAGTGCGAGAGGTGGGTTTTGCATGCTAACCTTCTTCCCCACAACCTTGACTATGATAAGGATACTAACTTGAATTTTTGATGGATGGCTCCTAAGTAATATCGATAGATATGGGTGTGGAAGTTAATTTTCTCACCTTGATACCTGAAAT
Organism: Taxus wallichiana var. yunnanensis; assembly: GCA_018340775.1. Taxonomy (NCBI): domain Eukaryota; kingdom Viridiplantae; phylum Streptophyta; class Pinopsida; order Cupressales; family Taxaceae; genus Taxus; species Taxus wallichiana. Next base: position 792,074,017 of record CM031242.1, read on the forward strand.
CAAATGGGAAGGCCCCGATTACAGCCATCTTCAAATGTGTTGTATATGGCTAATAAGACAAAGGAAATTCCCATTATTGTTTTAAAGGATGTTGTTATCACTATCGAGGGTGAAATTCATTGGGAAATTTGAAGTCTTAGCACTTTGTTGAGGGAGGCTAAACTTTCCAGTATTACTGGGCACCCCTAGTGCTATAAGAACAATCGACTTATGTTTCAATAAGGGGTATATAAGTTTTGAGAACAAAGAGGAACGTGTTATCATTCATTTGATGGATGGGAAATCAGTGACCTATATTGAGCCTTTGGGAGAAGAAAAACTAGACAAAATTTATGTACACACTATTAGGGACCCAAGGTTATGGAACCAACAAAAGAGGGCATTATTAAGTGGGAAGAAACTTAATCTATAAGTGATACAACTAGTGTGGCATATGAGTATTGGGTGCACATGGACATATGAGTTAGTCAGAAGGTAGTTAAGAGGCTCTATTACGAGAGTAACAAATGTGTGCTCGGTAAAGCACCTAGAGAAAAGAAGTTGCCAAGTTATTCTTGGGGAGTTAACCTTGATGTTTTCTTTGTAAGAAATGGAGACCCAATAGAGATGTGAGATTGAAAGAAAAAGGATTTCTAGTTATACCTTGCTCAAACTACAACATGTCGGTGGGTGACCCATCGTGATAACCTTCTAGAGTGGTGTGAAGTGAGAATTATGTTCTCTAGTTAGGTTTTTCTCGGAGAAATGCACCTACTATCATACAAGATTATCATGGGAAGGAACCCGCCTCATGTCACGTCCAAGCATGTGAGAAGCATGGATGGAAGTCATGGAAGCCTTATCTCCTTTTTTATGGGTACATAAGTTATACTCCACCTTACAAGGCTACATGCATGCATGGTACATTCACTCGAGATGCGTCGTCGACATGAAACTAATCGACAGGATTTGATGCCTAACTCTTTCAATATTTTGAATATCGAAGTACCAAGCCATCGTTGGATGAGACATTGTAGGTTGTTAAGCACCTAACTATGGGAGATAGTGCCATGGCGGAGGATATAATACTTGAATTACTATGTGAACCTAGCTTAGAAACACACTTTGATGAGGAAGAATCAGAGGAGATACAACTTGAGTGTGCATGTATGGAAAAAGAGAAAGGAAAATTGGTCTATGTGATTAATGGTGAAGAAGTGGAAAATTTGGATGTTAACCATACTGTAGGTACACATGAAGTTATTGATAGAGCTGATGAGAAAGCGCATGCCTACCATGAACCCTTGAAAACCAAGAAGGTTAAAATTGATTTGGAGGAGAACCTAAGGAGGATATTATTGGATATTACTAGACAAAAAGGAGGTTTTGAAGATCATCGATCTATTGCACAAATTTTAGAATTTTTTTACACATGGGTATCACAAGCTGAAATGAGTTCACCACTCCTTGGGAGAAATGAAGATCAAGTTAAAGAAAGGTGTGTGCCCAATTTGGAAGAGACCTTATCGAATGAATTAGAATCTATGCATCAAAGTCAAGGAGGAGATTGATAAGATGATCGCATCGGACATCATCGAGGCTATTAGAAAATCGAGAATGGATAAGTCCTCTGATGGTCATTAACATTAAGAAGGATGGGAGGATAAGGATTTTTTTTGATTGTAGGGATTTGAATATGGTGAGTTTTATTGACCCTTTTCCCCCCATTTCACCGAGGATATCTTGGAAGGAGTAGCTAGGAGCGATATCTATTCTTTCACAGATAGATTCTCAGGATATCATCAAGTTAGAATTGTAAAGGAGGACTAAGAAAAGAAAAATTTTGAAATTGAATGTGGAATATTTTCTTACACTATCATACCTTTTAGATGAAGAATGTGCACTGATGTTTTTTCATGCATTGTGGTGCAGGAATTTCAATACATCATCCATAAGTTTATTCAAGTCTACCTTGATGATTGGATGATATATGGATTAGTGAGGGACCATTGTGACAATTTGAGGCTGATGTTTGAAAGATGTCGGTAGTTGAGGATATCCCTCAACATTAAGAAATGTGTTTTCGCTACTCCATTTGGAACCATTTTGGGGCATATCATATGTAAGGAAGGATTACTGGTGGATCCTACCAAAGTTGTCATTATTATGGGATTGGGGGAACCTACTAGCTAGAGTGGCACAGATTCCTTGGGCATACGGGTACTACCAAAAATTTATTAAGGGGTATGCCAAGATCACCATGCCATTAGAAATGTTACTAAAAAAAAAATATTTCTATTTGGGAGCTGTCAGATGGCACTTGATACATTGAAGAAAAATCTTATCATTGCACTATGGTGCTCGATTAGTCTTGTTTGCCATTAAAATCCCTCACCTGAGGCCTCCTTCTCCCAGTGCTGGTGCTTGAAAACTCTATCTTCCTGGAATCAATCCTTTTCTCGAGAGAATCACTTATTGATCCATGTTTTCCTTGCCTTGTAACATTTCGAAAACTTCTCTGTTTTTACCTTTTCGAAGTTGGGAAAAATTCATCTCTGAAGAAAAATAAATGGATGTAGCTCGAAACAGCCTTGTAACATTCTTCTCTTTTCATCTCCGAGTCAAATTGTGTCTTCTGCATTTTACATTTGTGACAGTGAGTTTTCCCCATCAAATTTTCATCTCTACATCAGTGGAAACGTGGCCCCTTTTGGTTGGATGTGGCTTAGTGGGGCACTCTAAAAATTCTATGGCTCACCTTGACTCAAAATTTGTCCACGTGGAGGAATGACGCTCATTTGAAAGTTTACTTTTGGTTTGGCCTTGGAGTTGGTGTTTGGGGGACACGTGGAGGATTCTTTGCTTTTCCCAGGACTTAGAAAAAAATTTATGCGCTGATATAGTTTAGTGGGCCATGGAAATATGGTGAGCACCTCATTTAAGATCTGTCTCTTGGGGTCCATCTTAAAAAATATGATAGAGGTATAGGTTGGAAGCTTCACTAAGGTCTTCCACCAGGACTTAAACTTTTAAAAGACAATTTTGAGGGCACAGGGACATGTGGAGGGCCCACATGTTTGGGGTCTCTACCTTTGAGGACCATCTCAAAGTTACACCATAAGACACACTGGAGGTTTCCTCTCTGGTCTTTTTCTTAGACTTTTCAAGAAACTTCCTAAAAGGCCCAGACACGTGGAGGGACCTGAACATGTCTGGGACCGGCCTTCTTGAGTTTCATTTTAAAAAGCACCAAGAGGACACTTGGTGAGCTTCGCTCACTCACTCTCTCCTTTTTGGGGACCATCTCAAGATGGACCTTGGACCATTGACGCCTTCATGAACTCTTAAAATTTTAACATACTCTACCAAAATAAGAAGCGGTGCCATCGAGAGCTGCACTTGGATTTTGGGGTCTTGTCTAAAAGGGTTAAAATCATCAAATGCTTCCATGAAGCTAAAGAAAGGATAAGTAAATTTGATGTAAGGTCAAAAGGTAGGAGAGGTGACTCTCGAGGAAAATTTGGAAAATTTTCCTTTTTGAAAAAAGGGTTAAAGTAGTAGAAAGGAAGCCACGTTTCCTCTAGGACCCACATTGGGACACGTGTCGAGGCCCATTTTTCAAGGTGCGAGGCGGCGAAAAAATTGAGAAATTTTGCATTTTTCCCAAAGGTGTAAAAAGGTAAAAAAGGAACCCCTAGGCCCATCTTAACTCGATCTCCCACGTGGGCGGTCCCAAATTCAAAAGGAAATCAATGACAATTGTGCATCATGTATATCGATTTTCCACCATTTCTGCTCCAAAGCTCCTGGGGATGTAAATTTTTCTAGTTTTTATCATTTCTTGGAGTCTCCTACATGCATGCCAAAATGAAGAGGAACATTAATTTGATATCAAGGTTTGGTGGGAAGGTCTGAAAATGTCTTTCACCATTAAAGATGTAATTTGACTGTCATTTTTCACACGATCTTTCTTTCCTTGGCACACGAGAGAGACTTGTTGATATCTTGGTTTGGTGGGAAAAAATCTGAAAATGTCTTTTACCATTAAGATGTGATCTAACTATTGGCCTCGATCTGATTTTCAAGTTTTTCCTTCCTTGGCACGCAAAGAACCAGATTTGACAAATTAGGGGTGGAAGTAGTTGGTGCATAAGAGGAAGAGTGATTTACCAGATGAAAGAATTGAATGCTGAGATATTTGAAGAAATTTACCTCCCTGAGCACCTGACAACCTTTTTGTAGATCTGATTTTGGGGGTCACGATCAAAATCATAACAAGCAATGGTGCTTTGAATGTTTTTGGGGAAAACTTTGTTGTAAAAATGTTATAAATTGCATGAATTTGTCATGCAAATGGTTGGAGTGTTAGAGGTTGGGAGCTAATTTTCTAAGAGAAAATTTTGATAGAGCCCATCTTTCTGAGAAAACGCCTAGAGAACTCTTGTTTATTTTTTGTGTTAAATTTGATCATGTCGAAGGTGGTTGCAAGTGTACTGACCATTGACAAGCTCGAGATTGTTCTAAAACTTTCCCTGCGATAAATTTAATCAAATTTGAGTAAATATGTTGATTTTGAGCAAATTTGTGTCTGCTTCATTTCTGAATGTCTACAAACAATTTTTCTTGTTCCCATTGCAATCTTACATTGAAATATTTGTGAATCACACAAGATCTTAGCTTTGTGATAGTTTGGTGGCACTTGCAATTTCATTTATCAAAAGAGCTTTCATTTGATAGTGAAATAAACAAATTTAAAATCACTTTACTCCTAACATGACTATAAGATTGTTTATTAGCCTTTGAGGGTATCTTAGGCATGATAAAATAGAGATTGATAATGTTTAATTAAGTTTTCAATTTGAGCCTTCATTTTGGATTCTTAAAGTTTGTGTGAAAACATGTGTTGATTTGGGCCTCCATTGAAGCACATATTCTTGTTAAAGGAACATCATAGCTACCTTGAAGCATTCTGTTGTTTAAGCTCTCCATTTTTGTAAAAATTCTCAAGATCGGAAAATCAAAGTTCATTCTTTGCCTCACCTCCCACCAAAATTCATTTAAAACAACCAATCTTACCCATACTACCCTTGTTTTTCCTATGTGTGTACAAATGCATAATTTCTATCACCAAAACATGCAAAAGCAATTAGGTTTTCATTTTCTTTAGTAGCTTTGAACCTTGCTTAGAAAATATCTCCATTATCTAGGTGATGACTCGTGAGAGTTAGATTTTTTGTTGTATTGATCATATTTTCTTCAAGGTCTTCTCAATAACTCTCATAAGAAGGATATCTCCATCTCCTCCATAAACAATAGGCTACAAAAGGGTCCTCTCACCTTTGAAAAGGCATGAACCATAAAGTAGTGAGGATAGATCAAATCCTCTTGAGGGTGCTACCCATTTCTCCACATCTGAGTGACAAAAGCAAGCCACATTTCTTCCTTGGCTCTGAAAAATGACATGCTTTGTTTACACTACATGCTCTATGCTTGTCTCTAAGCTTCCTACCAAACTCCGTGATGTTACTCAACTTCCATTGAGGAGAATCAATTTGGGTACCAACACCATTTGGCCCATCGAAAGCGTTGTTTCTTCACAAACATTGTGATTATAGTTCATATTCGTGAGCCACGATAAACATTTCTTATATGCTCTAAGTGCTAATACATTGTTTCAACATCATCTTGTGTTTGGGCCTATAAGAAGTGTTAAAGTTACAAGTGTTGTGTGTAATATTTTAGTTTTTACACCTTTTGCACTAAGTTTCATTGATAAATCTGGGTAAAGGAAGGTTAGATCTTTCCATTTCTAGTTTCTAGTGTTGAAAAACATTTGACAGATCATATTTTTAGTGCATTTGCACAACTAAGGTGGAAATCCTTAGTGGCGACTCCATGTTGATCTATTTTTATAAATACCAATGTCTTAACCTCTGTCAAGTGAGATTTGTTACTAATCTTTGCAAAGCTGGAAGGAAGAAGATATTTCTTCACTAGGGATCCTACTAGGACATTATTTCTAGAGCTAGGAAAAAAAAGTCAGAAGGAAGAAGAGCCTAGAGAGTTGTTGGAGATCAATAGTCAAGAAAAGAGATCTCCATTGATGAAAGTGATCAGCCTATCATTGAAGATTGCCATTCAAGTGCTTCTGAATTAGGTAGTCTTTTGTGGAATTGAATTCTCCATTTAGAGAGGGGCCTTCATTTGAATTTGAAAAGTTTCTTCTCATTACGCTCTGTGTTTTCCAAAGTTGATAGGGTTTTCCAAGAAACAAGGCCTTTAGGGGATATCCATTTTGAAATTTATACTCCTGTGTTTCAAATACCCCTTGTCCTTATCAATTTGATTCTCCTCCAAGGTCACCTCCTCAAAACAACATGGCCCATCCCCCACCCAGACCTCCATTTGTTGTAAATACTTTTGGTCCTATAAATTTTAGAGGGATGGCCAGTTATCCAAATGCAGTTCCCCAAGATGTAAGAAATAGACTACCAAAGTTCTAAGGAAATAATGTTATAACTAGTGGTGATCAACATTTAAATCTCTTTATCAACATGATGGAAGACTTTGAGATTGAATTTGAAGATGTATATATCAAATTGTTTATCCATACTTTGGAGGAAGATGCAAGGGACTGGTATAAAGCTTTGCTAGATAATTCCATTGATTCTTGGACTGAGATGAATAATGCATTTAGATTGTAGTATGGTGATAGAACGGATCCTAGGTTTCTTTTGTCAGAATTTGAGAATATCAAAAAGAATCCTAATGAGTCAGTGCATGACTTTAACACTAGATTTAATAAGACATTGAGGAGATTTCCTGTTAACTTGAGGCCATGTGATGAATCATGTTTGATCAAATATTCAGATGCATTTGATAAAAAGGCTTCTTACTACTTGAGGGAAAAAACCCTACCAATCTGAGGCAGGCCTTCACCATGGCTCTGCAGATTGAGAATAACATCAAGGCAATTGGAAAACCTCCTAAGAGGGAGGGTGTGAAGCTAGTTAACCCTAGAAAAGCCTCAAACAAGTAAGGCTGCTGATTTGGAGGAAGTTGTGAAAACTTTGGCAGGGGTTGTCAAAGAAATCTCATACAAATTAGCCCGGGAAGAAAAGGGAATTGGCAGAGTTCACAAGGTCAACACAAGCAACAAGGCCAAGATAAGTTTACAAATCATCATAGAAATGATCAGAGATCTGATGACAGAGGCAAGGGACCTATTGGATTTGGAAATAAATAGTCCTAGGCTAGGGAAAACAGAATGGTGCCTGATCCTTTGGCTACTGTAGAGTTGTTGTTGAGGAAACAAATGTCATTGATTGGTGTGATAGATGTTTCATGCCCCATGCTCCATGTGAAGTAGATCAAAAATAAAAAAGGAAGCTGATGATGAAAATGATGATGATGTTTGCATGATGGGTTGCTCCACGAGCTCACAACAAGGAGCAACTTCAACTAAAGTGATAAGTGCTCGAACTGCTGCAAGTTTTGGGATTGCATCCACTAGGTACCCTTTCTTCCTCCCTCTCATACTTTAGAAATAGATATTGTACAAGCTTTTGAGATACCTAATAATGAATTTGAATACTTAAGAGCTTTAATGATAAAGAAGTATGATGGAGGAATCCCATCTGAGGAGGATAGAAGTTGTTGATGAACGTTGTTGTTGCCCAAGAGAAGGAGTATAACACAAGAAGTAAGGTTGTCAAAGGGGCAGGGCCTCAGGCCAAGCCAAAAACTCCATTACTTTCAAATATTCCTAAAGAGGCTCCTAAGAAAGATGCATCTGCCAAAGGCCTTGTTGTCCCAAAAAAATTCATATTCCTCCTCATGCCCAAGCTGTCAAAAATCATGTGCCATCTGATGAGTGTGTCAATCTCCCTTCCAATGTTTCCTTTCCAAAGTATGTCCCTTATGATATTTCCCAAGTCTTGAGTCAGATCAAGATTTCAGTTCCAATTGTTGAGTTGCTTAGAATTCTGAGCACAAGAAAAGGGCCTTTGAGTATTTGGGGCTGAAAGAGGAAAAGACTACCCTAGGCAGAAATGTAAACATTGTGGAGACTCCTCCAATCATTGAAGAGTTAGAAACACCACCAAAATTGGAGGAACTAGGTGAACCACCTGAGGTTTATTTGGGGACATCCTTGGTTGAGTCTCAGCTAAATGTAGACCCATTCTTCACTACTCTGATCATTAAGGATAGATTGTTGCACAACTTGTATGTTTGATTCGGGGCATCATGCAATGTTATGCCTCTGGAAGTCATGAATGAGTTGGATATCAAAGTAACAACAACATATGGGAAGTGCACTACCATGGACTCCAGAGAAGTGCCAGTGGTAGGATGTGTGAAAGGTTTGGTGGTGCAACTTGCAACTTACCCAGGTAAGAACCTGAAACTTGATGTTGTTATTGTTGATTTCCCAGCCAAGTGGGGTATGTTGTTGTCTAGAAAATGGGCTGCAAGTGTTGGTGGGAGTGTTCAAATGGATATGTCTTATGCCACCATCCCAATTGAGGGCAGCCTTGTCAGTTGTATGGAGAAAAGAAGATGTTGCACCTCATTGAAGATCCCAACAATGCATCTTATGAAGTATTGTACACAAGTGTTGATGCTTGATAACTTTGTAGGATTTGTTGATGGAAAAGAGCACAAAATTGAAGAATGCAAGTGTCTTGAATAGGGCTCTCCTTGGACTTTATTGTTTGATGGAGCTTTCTCCAGATTTTGAAATGGTGTTGGTGTTGTTCTGATTTCTCCAGGCTAGGAAGAGTTTTTTTTCCTTCAAACTTAACTTTGAGTGCACTAACAACATTGCTGAATATGAAGCACTGTTTGTTAGGTTTGAGAATTTCTTGGAAATATGGTGTTAAAGACATTAGTGTCAAAGGAGATTCAGAACTAATTGTCAAGCAAGTCAGAAATCTCTATGCTACTAAGAATCAGCGAATGAAACAATACAAGCATGTAGTTTGGGATCTCATTGAGATGTTTGATTCATTCAATATTGTGCATCATGATAGGAAGTTTAATGATTTGGTAGAAAAACTTGCAGTATTAGGATCTTGGTTTGATAATTGTGCAATGTCCCCATATTGTGAATATGATGTTGAAGTGTTAACAAGGCCATCTATCCCTGACAACATTAAGCATTGGAAAGTTTTTGATGATGATGCTCAGGTCAAAAGGTTTCTGTAGAACAAAGGGGAGTTTGTTGATCAATGTATTGATTGGGAGCCAATGGTGTGTGCAGTAGAGGGAAAGAAACTTTTTTTGGAAAAGGATATCATCCAATTGAAAACTAATACCATCCCTAGAGGATGGTTTCTCTTGAATCAAACTTTGATAATGTTGATTGCATTATTAACAGGCATATATAGCCTCAAGGATGTTGAAGAGCATGACCTTGGTACAAAGGAGAAACCAAGGAAGATTTGGTTGGGAAGCAATCTCAACAAGGAGGAAAAAGTCCTATATTCAATTGTTGAAGAAGTATCAAGATTGCATGGCTTGGACTTATTCTGAACTAAAGGCATATAGAGAAGATCTGTTTCAACATGAGATTCCCTTGGAATCTAATGCAAAACCATTCAGGTAGAAACAGAGGCCAATCAATCCACTCCTATCTCTTAAAATGCAAGAAGAATTGAAGAAACTAAGGGATGGAGGAATTATTCAGCCCACAAGGTATTCTTCTTGGGTTGCAAACCTAGTACCAATTAGAAAGAAGAATGGTGATATCATGTGTGTGGATTTCAGAAATCTAAACAAGCATCAATGAAGGATAATTATCCTTTACCAAACATGGAAAACATGTTACAATTAGTGACCGGTTCTAAGTACTTTCTACCTTGGATGGCTTCTCTGGTTATAACCAAGTTGTTGTAAAGGAATCAGAAAGAATTAAGACAACCTTTACTACTCCTTGGGGAACTTATGTTTATGTTAGAATGCCCTTTGGTTTGATGAATGTTGGAGAAACCTTTCAAAGAGCAATGGATGTTTCTTTTGCTGATTACATTAATGATTTTATTATTTTACCAAGATGATGTAACTATGTTTTCCAGAAAGAGAGGTGATCACTTGCAGCACTTGGAAAAAATGCTTGATAAGATGTAGAGAATATGGCATTTCACTCAATCCAAAGAAGTGCCATTTCGAGTGCAGAAGGAAAATTTGCTTGGTCACATTGTGTCACAAGAGGGAATAATGATAGATCCAAAAAGGGTAGAGGCCATCAACAAGGTCCCAATTCCAAGAACCAAGAAAGGAATTCAATCCTTCTTTGGGTAGATAAACTTTATCAGAAGATTCATATCAAACTTTTCTGAGTTGACCATTCCAATTACTTGCATGCTAAAGAAGGACCAGTCATCAAATGGGAGGAGGATGCCATTCAAGATTTCAATGGGATCAAAGAGGCATTAAAGCATGCCCATGTTTTAGCAGCCCCAGATTATAAGAAGCCTTTCTAAATGTTTTCTTTTGCTTCAGAGAACACTCTTGCATCATCTTGTTACAAGAAGGATGATGAAGGGGCTGAGAGGCCAATTGCCTTTTTAGTAAGGCATTGTAGGGGCTGAGCTGAAATACACTATTATGGAGAAACAAGCATTTTCCTTGGTAAAAGCAACAAAGGTTTTCAGGCCTTACATTTTGAGCTCTAAAATTGTTGCTTATGTTCCCCACACTATGGTGAAAGACATCTTATCAGAGATGGAAGTCTCAAGAAAAAGATGCAGATGGGTGAACAAGTTGCAAGAATATGACATGGATATCCAAACCATGAAGTTGGTGAGAGGTTTGGGCTTGGCTAAGCTTATGGCTGAGAGCAACTTGCAAACTATTGAGGTGAATGAGGTAGAAGAAGGAAGGGTAGATGTCCTTGAAAAGTTGATGAGTTCTGAGTGGTACAAAGATGTAATTTTTATCTCAGACATCTATACTGCCTTGAGTATTTGAGTAAGAACTAGAAAAGATCCTTAAGTTGGCTTCCTATAAATATGTCATTACTGATTATGGGTTAGCCTAGAAGAACCCTGAGGGAGTTCTCTTAAGATGCATTACTGAAGATGAAGCCCCCAAGATAATTGTTGATCTCCATGGAGGAGTTTGTGGGGGGCATTTTTCTGGAAGAGTCATAGCACACAAGATCTGAGGGTTGGTTATTGGTGGCCAACTCTCTTCAAGGATACAACTCTTTTGGTTAGAAGATGTGAGAGTTGCCGCATGCTTTTGGAAGAATGAAAGATTCGGCTCCTACCTTTGCAACTGCACCTATATCAATTGAAGCCCCATTCAAGCAATGGGAATGGATTTCATTGGTGATATTTTAGACCCTTCAAGTGCTGGCCATAAGTGGATTCTTGTAGCCACTTGATTACTTCACTAAGTGGGTGGAGGAAATCCCCACCAAAAGAACAACACATAAAATTTTCATGGAATTTATGTTGAACCATATCATCTACAAAGTTTGGATTTAGTTAAAATTGTTACTGCTAATACCATGAGCTTCAGAGCTAAACCTTTGGTGGCAATGTGCAAATAATATGGGATCAATTTGACATATGCTTCTAATTACAATCCCCAAGGAAATGGATAAGTTGAGTCCAATGTAAAAAAATTTGTTGAAGATTATCAAGAAGAACCTTGGAGCTGAAAAAGAGAAAATGGGGTGAGTAATTGAAGTTTGTTGTTTGGGCTGATCAAGTAGTGTTAAAAGATCTATTAGAAAGAGTCCATTTGAGTTGGTGTATGGAACTCAGGATTTTCTACCCCCTACATATGTAATTATCTTCATATCGGTTCATTTAATAGGTGGAGGATCAATAAGTTAGTCCACATGATGCTCGCATTAACTAGATTGTTGAACTTGATGAAGAAAGGAGGGCATCCCACCAAAGGCATGTAAATTTCAGAGAAAAGATGAAGAAGTTATTCGACAAGAAGGTCACTCCAAGAGCTTTCAATGTTGGAGATCTTGTGTTACTACTATGGGATAACATGCATGAAAATAAGGGCAAGTCATGGAAATTTGACGCATTATGGATGGGCCCTTACTCCATTGATATTAGAATTGGTGAACATACCTTCTTCTTGAATGAATTAGATGGGGAATTTCTCGAACTACACTATTAATGGCGAGGCATTTGAAACATTTCCTATATTGATTCCCTAGAATCGAGGTGAACATTATTTATACGAGTGTATAGTTTTCTAGTTGTTTTTTGTCTTTTGTGTTTTGTTTGTTCTCGTCCTGTGGGCACTGTTTTCCAGTTTCTCGGTTCATCTTTGATAGATGGTTCTGGTTTTGTGCTCTGTAATTTGACTCCTTTTCCCAATGGATGTTTTGGCACTTGGTCTATTATTTGGTTCTTGTGGCACTCATAGGGAGTTCCCATCCCTGATCTGAAGCCGATGTTGGTGCTCAGATTAGTCTCACCCCTGTTTTCCATTAAAATCCCTTAGTTTGTGGCCTCTGTCACGTTTGTGTCTCCCTGTGTTGGTGCTTGAAAACTCTATCTTCCTTTTTGTTGTTGTAATCAATCCTTTCTTGGGCTGAGAATCACTTATGGATCCATGGTTGATTCCTCGTTTCTCTGTTCATTTGAAAAAGTCTGTAAATTGGGTATAAAACTTGGGTTGTCCCATTCTTTCTATTTTCCACAGTTGGGAGTTGTTGTCCCTGTCATTTTTGTCCCAAATACCTAAAGAAAAATGAATGGATGTAGCTCAAAGGAGTGTGTTTGAGCCTTGTAACATTTCCAAATTCTCTTTCCTCGAAGAAAATTTCATCTCCAGGCTCAAATGTTGTCTTCTTGCATTTTACGGTTTGATGGGTGAGTT